>JPFL01000158.1:111197-122946 GCA_000733385.1 Paramecium biaurelia | reverse complement strand
AAGGAATTTGTATTGACAAAGTAGTCAATACCCTCATCATAGACGGATCTCAATTAAATATTATATAAATAATGAAGAGAGGTATTTGATGCTAAGGATCGATCATATAATAGTTTACCTTAATTTCATTATCTCAATTAAGTAGATTCTTCAACTCATTTCAAATATTTTCTCTTTCATTTCAAAGGGTGTTCCTACTAAGTTATAACTATCAACCACTTATGTATACATAGTTAAGGTATCATTATAATTCCAACCTCAACCCCTTTGGATTATATGAATATTTATTTGATAATATTTTAATTAAAAATGAGTTAATAGGAAACATAGCAAATGTTAACAAACGAGAATGTAGGATTTACAATTAATCCTTAGTTTTGGCATAAAAAACTAAAGATCTTAAGAAAAATATTTAAAAGTGATATGCTAGTTTTTATTTATACATATAAAATTAATCAACTTTCTTTTCCAATAAAATAATTTTATTTTGAAAATCTTTCTGGAGTTTAAATTGCTGCATTACATTAGACAGCTATCCATAAAGCAAACATTGAAACAAAAAGACAATGTATCCTGTTAATTGATTGGAAGTGACTGTGTATATCTATGTATATAAATTGTTTTTTACTGTATTTGTTGTTAGTTAGTTCTCATCATCTAACTCAGCAGCTATAATTTAATCAGAGGGCTAAAATAATGATATCAATATGTACTTCTGAGGTCTCAGTAATTTCTTCTAATACCTTCACATTTGAAGATATTTTTGAAAATAGCACAATCAAGATAACATCTTATTGTTGTGCAAATTTTTCAAGTGCTTTTAGATTTTAAAAGTTCATTGGGATATTTTAGACTTCAAACTTGGATAAATACAGTAAATTACTTGATTGTCTTTTTAGAGTCCTTATGTAAATTAGATTGGAGAATAATCAACAAATGGTGAAACAAAAGTGGATTTAGATTTTAACAATTATTTAAAATTCTTTAAATTTTCTATCTTTTTGAGTAATTTGCTTTAGAATATTTCATTATCTTAATGAGATGTTTGAATATTTATTAAGATAACTTTTTTGTTTTGCTACTAAAATAATAATAGTTAAATATACTTGCTATCTTATTTTACTCATCAAATCTATTTAATTGATAAATAAATCAGAAGAACTCAAGTCTGTATTAGTCACAACAATTGGATAACAAGTTGCTACCGCAAATAAAAACACAATTATTAAATTCATAATTATATTAATAACAAATGGAATATTAAGTAATATTCTAAAAACATTTTATCAAATATATTATATTTATATAGGATTTCATCTCAACCAAGATATTCAATTTGAACATTAGTGAGATAATTATTAAAGAGCTTTGATATGGATATCAATCTTAGGATGTGAAAGACCTCCAGCACAAACATCTCCTTTTTTCTGCAATTATGGACTTTCTGTCATTTCATTCAGACTGTATAACATCTTCTTAATTTTAAGTTTAAGTTTATTAAGTTTTTTGAAATGAAAGATCCATATAAATTTAAAGTATTTTTTAATTATTATAATTATTTAAAATATAATCTTGGTAATTATTATTCTTAAAAATTCTTTTGGGATAAGCTATTTAATATCAATTCTATAATTTTTGGAAGGGGAATATTCTCTCAAATCAGTAATATATAAAGTAGTGAAATTAAAAAGGCTTAACCATAAATAATACACTTTATTCACAAAATATATTTATCAGATACGACTGTATAATAATAAATAAGCTGAATTATCGGATTCACTTGAGACCTTCGGCTTTATCTCTTAAACAGAACTATCATTTAATTAATACCATTTCAAACTAAATGGATGTTTACATTCTCTAATTAATAAATAATATAAATACGCAAAATAATGACCAAAATTTAAATCCCCATAATGCTTTACAATGCCATATAAATTGTAATTACAATTTAAAGTTGATTTATCTGTACTATTAATGATAAATTAACCTAAGTCTAATTTGGCTCCAAACTTAATATCTATATTAATTTTCTTCTTCATAGGACCTTTATAATAAAATCTTTTTAAATGAATAACCAAAATATCTGGCAATCTCCATATTTCAAGTTGTCTTGTACATTTTCTTTATTGTCTACATTTTCCACATGTATATTGATTAATATTTTCTTCACTTAAATAATATTTTAGCATATCTTCAAGGGTAATTTAGTTTCCTGAAATATTTGGAAATGCTAATGATAAATCTTAAAAGTTATCAAAGGCTAGTGATTGATTTTTACACACACTACAAGTAACCCTACTTAACAATTATCCAGTAAAATAATCAGTAACTAAACTATTGTCTCTTCCTTTAAAGTAATTAAACCATGTATTGGACTTAAATAGTATAAAATATTATACTATTTCTTCAAGTGTTTATTTATTAAGATCAGCATTAAGTTCTTTATAAATTGGTTTTCCAGTGACTCTATTCAAATCTTCATGTAAACAGGTCAAAAGTGCTCTTAGAAATTCTTAGGAGTCTTCTTGTCTATGCCCACCAAACTTCTTGGTTGAATTTGCTTGGATATAAGAATTATAATTTTACATATAGCTTATTTCAATTAAACAGGGTTTTCACTTGTATTATTTGTAGTTCTCATTTACTTTAATAATCTCCAATATTAAAGAGCAACAGATTTGTTCTTTGGATTTAATTCTTGCTTAATTTCATCTGATAAAAATTTATCATTAAATTTGGGTGTATTAATAATACACTAAAGAGCACTATTAAAGTAACAAGTATTTCCAATATTATGTAAACCACAAGCCTTAGAATATTTAATCTCCTTTTTTATAGCTTTATTACTTTATTCCATTAAATGACCATTTTGCTTAACTTATTATATTAATTATAATGACGAATTATTTGGCTACAATTTATTATAGCCATTAAATAAAGGTAGTTCTTTTTTTTATTCTTACTTTGAAGATTGAATTACAACATCTTTATCAATAATAGTATTTGAGTTTGATACATTTTGAGTATTGGATATATTATGACTGATTGTATTATTGTTTTACAATATAATTTTTATGTTACTATTTTCTTATTTTTCTTTGATTATTATTGAATTTGTTTTTGTATTTTATAGATTCTAATTAATCCTTTATGTTTCTATATTTTATGTTTGTTGATTTGGTATTTATTGGTCATTTTATTAAATTTTAATGAAACTCTAATCATTTAATTTTATTTGTTTATTTAATGGTTAGTCAACAAATTCAGGTTCAGTAGATGTTTGTGATGATAACTTATGAGCTCTCTTATAAGCTTAAGATGACAGTGCTAATATTATTCTAGATCTGTATAGTTTGAATCCGCTCATTAAAAAAATTAATTTTTGTTTATTAAAATATGATATTTTCACTATTTTAAGCGAATATCGTTATGGTGCTTCAAATTTCTTTATATTGAACTGGCTACTCTTTGAAGTTCATCCAAATAACTAAAATCATTATAATGAAATCATACTTTCTTGGTAAAGTTTAAAGTTCACTTGAAGGAGTCAATTCTAATAAATTTTGTATCTCAACTAATCGTTAAATAGGGACAGAATTACTGAGTTATGTACTTTCTAATGATTACTTAATTGTACCCTCTTTCTGGATAAAATTTTGATGTCAATGATCCTGATCTTAATTAACCATCTTAATTGTTTCTACTTTAAGGAGATAGGAATGAATGTTTGGCTCCTGATTGATCATAATAAGTGCTCTTAAAATCTTACGCTCCAGATGAAAGGTGAAACTTTCCTGTTTATTCTTAAGTACCTATTTGTTACATCCTAAAGAATTTATGATAACGAATATTACTTTTTTTTTAATCCACTGATCTTGGCAGGTGAAGATTGAGATACTTATTCTTGATTTTAAGGTGGTTTCCCAAATAAAATGTCCAAGGTTCGTAAAGTATTTTAGTGTTTTCTTGGGCTTTCTTTAATTTATTAACCTCCTTTTGGACTTTATGGTTTTTGGCCTAATTTTTCGAAATGATTGTATTTATCTATTATGGAAGTTCTAACTTCACTTCTTAATGCTTAATAATTGATCTATTTTAAGTTATAAAACTAACTTCTTTGTTTGCCAATTAGCTAGTATATGAAGAAGGTTTTTCAGATATATCTGTCACGTGAAAAATTGACATTAAATTTTATTTATTATATATTATTTTTATTTCAATATAAATTTATTAATGGCAAATTATATGACAGTCTAATTAAAATAGATAGTCCTGGACTTTTTATTTAATTCTTCTTCCAAATTGACCTAGATTACTTATTTTAAAATAGTTAATTGTAAACTAAATAATTATTTTTATGAGTATTTCACAAATGTTTTTTAGAGTGAATTTTAATTAATTTTTCCTTATTTTAATGAAAAGATTATTTCATAAACTAAATTTGGACACTGATAAAAAGATTACCTATGAATAAACTCACAGAAAATGTTTCTTTTAGAAGGATTTTGTTAGAATGTAGTGGAATAGATCCAAAATTCCTAAAATGTCTACTGAATTTAATGTTGTTTAGATAGTTGTTATGGAATCTAAATAACATTAAAAAAAGATATAAACTATAATGGTTCATGAAAATATTATTGTTAAACAAAAAAAAGATGTATTTATTGTAATCTATATAGGGATCTCTATGTTGGATTGATTATGAAAACTCTATTTTCGAGTGTATTTATAATACATAATATGGTGAAGGAATTAGACTTATCAAATGCTTTGATTAATTTGAAATGTATGGAAATTTGGAAAGACTTATGTGTGTATTAAAGAAATTCACTATTCAATTAGAATTTCCTAATCATTATCAAATTGTGAAGAAAATTAGTTCCAATGATAAAGTAGAGGTTAGTATAATTAATTATTATCAAGGTCTTCAGAATAAGAAGTAAAAAGGATAAAAATGATTATCAATGTAAAATTTATAATAAGAAATTGATAAATACTACAATTGAAATTACATTAGAGAAAGAATTGGGTATCTTAAGAAGGATTAATGATGAAAATATTTAAAAATATATAGAAACTTTTGAAAATTAAGATTAAATTATAATTGTGTAAGAATTAATTATAGGAGGAAATCTAGATCAATATTTATTAAAATGGCCTTTACTTTCAGAAGAAAAAGCATCAAAACTATTTTTTAAACTATTTAAAAGTCTAACATATTTACATTCTAAAGGAGTTATGCATAGAGATCTTAAACCAGAAAATATTGGACTTAGATTAAATGGTAATTTAGATAATCCTTGTATAACTTCTTTTGGTTTAGCAGATACTGTAAGAATAAGTTATGATTCTGATTCTGATGATGATACTCCAAATTATCTCTTTTAGAGATGTGGAACACCAGGATTTGTTGCTCCTGAAATCTTAAAAAATTAAGAATATAATTGTAAGGTTGATGTTTACAGTGTAGGAATTATCCTATATTATTCTTTAACTGGGAAAAAGCCATTTGATTCATAAAATTATAGAGAATTAATTGAAAAAAATGAAGAAGGAATTGTAGATACTTAAAAATTAAAATTAAGTAAAGAAGGAATCCATTTTATAGAAAGCATCTTATAACCAGACCCTAAAGAAAGAATTACATCTTAAATGGCATTAAATCATATTTGGTTTAGGAATGAGAAAATTTTAAAATTAATTGAATTAAAAGTACAAACAAATTTGAAAAAGATTTAATTTAAAAGTCCTTAATACAGACAAAGTATTTAAAATCAAAAGAATTTGCCTCCACTTTTGGCAATTAAATAAGGATTAGATCACACATATGGAAGTCCTAGACTATCTCAATTAACGAATGGATAAAGAAGTTCTCTTTATACAAATTAAACTCATAGAATAAGTAATTTAAATGTGAGTTTCAGTCCAAAAGATTTCAATTCAATACCTTAATAACAATATCATAGTCTATATACCAAACTTAATGAACCTTCTCCTTCTTTACTTGCTAATTCTTAAAGACCTTCATAAGTACTTTCATTCTAGTATCCATTTATGAAATTAAAAACAAAACAAAAATTCATAAATGAAAATTGAGCAATATCTTAAATTTTTGACATTATTTCAATTATCTTTAGGATTACTAGAAAATATTAATATAATTTATTATCTGATTAAATTTATACTTATTATATTCAAATCAAACTTTCTTATTTAGTGTATTTAATTTAAAAATATTTTGATTTGCCTTACAAAGTATTAACTATTATATATAGTTTAATGAATACTTTCAGGAAAAACTGTTTTTTATTTCTATAATGCGAGAAAATGTCTTTAACTAACAAAAGAGGAAGGAGATTTGGATTGGGTGAGAGTATTCATAGGTTCATCAGATACTAAATTATTAGAGCTGTTAAAATTGAGATTTCTTGATGTTTATATTACTATAGATTTTTTTTGATCTTTTATTTTAAATGAAAGTGACTTTGGAATTCTATTAGAAAAAAAGGAATGACTCAAAATTTCTTTACAACTTGGGCGTAAAGTAAAATCGACTTCCAAACATTTTCTGATTAGGTCCATAAGAATTTAAGAGCATTATACTTGTGTATAATCAACTTTACCATTATAATTTTTAAGTATTTTTTTATTATGATCTACATCCTCAAAAGGATGTTTTTAAGTTACTAATATAAATAAAATGACTCCTAAGCTATAGACATCTATATTGAGAATATATTTCTTATCTTAGAGAACTTCAGGAGCCACATAACCCACACTTCCACATCTTGTAAACAAATATCTACCATTTTTATTCCAGGAATCAGCAAGACTAAAATCAATTAAACATGGTCCAAGATGATTATCAAGTTATCTAAATTTAATATTCTAAGGCTTAATATCTCTATGAAAAATATTATTATTATGTAAATAGGAAACACACTCAAAAAGAGGCTTCATAATCTATTTTATTTTGTTCTCATTAAATTATTATTAATTTTCTAAAAGTGCTTATAAGCTCTCTCCTTTCAATTCCTCCATTATTAAAAATATCAATTCATCATTTTCATATATTTCTACTAGATTTGATATATGTGAATGATTTAATTATCTTAGTATTTGAACTTCTTTTTTAAGACCAGATATTTAGTCCTAGGTAGTGTAGTTTTATTTTTCATATATTTTGGCAACATAAACAGCCTTATTTTATAATGTAGACTCTAGTTACAGAAACTTAAATTATTGAACAATAATTTACAGTAGCATTACTGCCATAATATAGAGTTTAAGTGATTTTGTATCTCTCTGGAATATCTCTTTAAACACAATACTTGCGAATATATTGATATAATTCAATTGCGTTGTTATAGATGTCTAAAGAATTCCCTGATTTTATAAATTTCAATCCTTCAATTTCATTAAAGCTAGTAATATACAACAATAATGTAGCATTTAAAATATTAATATGTTTCTTAGATATTTTTAAATATCAATACATTTTTAGAATAAACAAGTATGTGTTAGTAAAATTAAATTTATTTCTTTTTTAGTTTTCCATTCTTCTAAATTAAAAATTCTCCCTTAAAAGTGATTTCATCTTAATCATTAATTGGTTTGATGAATAATTTTGAGTTATCCTCCAATATAGTACTGTACTATTGTCTTGGCTTTAAGAGTTTTGTGATATTAAACATTAATTGATAATTAATAATGTAAACTTATACAAATATATTTATAGATATAATTATAGTGTTCATAAACTTTATTTTTATTTTACAAATCAATTCTTTCATTTAATAGACTCCCTTAAAGTCTAAGATGTAGTTATTTATTATTAGAGATAAATTAAAAATATTCCTAATTTATTAAATGGATATAAAATTACAATTTGATGTAAATGGTTATACTTTAATTATATATTATAAAGTTTAATATAATGATTTTTCATATTATCTAGATTGCAGCAATATTAGAATTAAAAATAATATGATAATTTAATATTTATTTGCACTTAAGTGATTTGAATAATATTTGACATAAATATTTTTTATTTATTTATATGCACGTCGTTATCAGACTTCAAAATCATGGATGCAGGAATCATAAGTTTTGGTGGATAGTTGTGGCTCCTAGGAAACGAAACGTTAAAGGTAGATTTATAGAGCATCTTGGATATTGGGTACCTCATGAAAGGAAGGTGGTTCAAAGATCTGTTATTCTTAATAAACCTAGAATACGATACTGGCTGGCTATGGGAGCAGGAGTTACTCCTAAAGTGCATAGATTTTTGTCTTGGATAGATTTATTACCAGCTCCCCTAATTAAATTTGGATCTAAGACATTATATGAAAAACCTATAAAACCAATTCCTGTGGATACATTCAAGCCCTTCAATAAGCCCTTTTAAAGCTCAATTGATTACCAATTCTTAGACAAAATAAATGAAAATTTAGTGAATAATGATTTGAAAAGGAAAATTTTATATTCTTAATAAAAAGTAGAAGAAATTCCTCCAACTTCAGTAGAATTAGAAAAAGAATGGGAGAGATTGAGAGCTGAAGTTTATTAAATTGAGAAGGACAGTAAAGCTGCAAATCCAGAAAAGAAAGAATTGGTTTTCAAGAAGATCAATGAAATAGCTAAATAATGGTTTACAGAGAAATAAATGGAAGGTTTAAAGTAACTATCTTAAGAGAAAGCAAATATCAAAGTGGATAATTAGAATTTGAAAGAATAGATTATGATTTAAAATTTGGCAATTCAAACATAGAAATCATTAGAAGAAAAATCAACTTGGATTAATGGTATATAATTTAAATAAGTTTAGATTTAATTCCTTTAAATTAAGAAGAAGCTTTCAGATATGTTCTTAAAGTAAAAAAAAGAGTTAAAATTGCCAGGGTTATTCTTAAAAAAATTTATGATTTTGCTTATACTTCAAGTTAAGTAGTGAGTAGAGCCTTTATTGATGATTATTTGAGAACTAAAAATAACAGGTAGAAAGTAGTCCCAAATGATTAACATAAGGATTAAAAGCATGACATTATTGAAACGTAATAATGGATTAATTTATTTATAGAATGCATTATATTCCTGTTAATAGACCTGTACATCCACTTCCTGATTTTGAAGCCTATGATCCAGAGGAATATACAGATATAAAGAGGCAATCAGAACAACTTATAAAGAACAAAAGTAATTGAATTAATTTATTGTAAGGTTATAGCATTCCGAATGTTTATTTGGAACCTGATTAGATTGAACCTTAACTTAATAGATATACAGGTGGATACATTAAAGGTTAAGGTGGTAGAAAGACGAATGCAAGGGGAATGGCAAAAGTAAGCACTTTAAGGAAGAGAGAGAAATTAGCCTATTAAGCCAGATATGGCATTGGAAAATGAGTTTATATAAATTTAATAAAATTAATAAGATTTAAATGGAAATCTGACCTTGAGGATATAAAAAAGTTTAATAATTTATTAAAAGAAACATAAATGATTAGCTTTTCTTCCCCTATATTACCAGAATCTTGGAAGAATTCTAATATGCTTCTTCTAAGTTTAATTGCTCCACCAGAAAATTTGAGTCCTGAATATTTTTGTTCCCTTTTAAACCAGTATAAAATTTATCAAAACTAAGGTATGGACCTGTTAATTAAGTGAAAATATTAAACAAATCCTTAATGGACTATAAAGTATTAGTTGAAATGGGAACCTTTGAGGCTGCTAAATCAGCAAAGTCATTTCTGGATTAATTATCTTCGAACTTTATCAAATGTTCATTTTATTAAGATGAAAAGCCTCCTTAATTAGGTTCCTTTAATAATTGCTCACTCGATCTTATAAATGATTCTACTATGAGTACTTTAAGAAATCCTCATTCTACATCTTTGAATGAAAGTATAAAGTATTAATTTCTGTATAGTTGTATAAGAAGATGATAAGCAACTTTCAAGCAAAAGAAAAATCAATTCTTCTTCTATATTATAACCATCAATAACAATATGTTTGAATGGAATAAAAGGTAAAAACTTAGATGCTTAAAAACTGTATAATATCTTTAGTAATTTTGGAAACATCGATAAAATCTTGCTCATTAAGTATTATCTAGATTCAAAATAGGTTAAAAAATTTCGCACTCATCAAATACTTAAAAGAAGAATACTCAATATTCGTTTTTGAAAACTGTTAAAAATTATAATTCTTTGATAGTACTATTTCTATTTCTTTCGTTGCAGAAGATGCTATTGAACAACTTTTAAGTCTTGAAACACTCTTTAATAAATAAGATTACTATGTTGGTTCATAAGATACAGATAGGTAATATATAAATAATATTTTAGATTTAATTCTAGTAATAAAATGAATCTTTTGCCACCAAGTTAGGTCTTACACATTTCTAATCTTAAAAAGATGTCATCTAATGCTGAAACTATGTGGGATGTCTTTTCTGAATTCGGTATAGTCGAGGTTATTATCTATATTCATTTTAGGCAGTTAAAGTTCTTAATACTTAGTTCAAATTTATGTGTTTAATCAAGATGGAAAATATATAGTAAGCTTTGGAAGTGATGGCTTTTATGCACAATGAAGAGATTGACAATAGAAATGTGTAAATATCTTTCACTAAAGCCAGAATCTGATTATAATGACAAACATAATGTTTATTTTATAATAATTCAAATAAATATCATATCAAATTATTAAAAACAGGGATTATTTTATATATTATCTTAATAAATATTATAAACCATAGTTGTTCTAAATAATAATAATTATTTATTTTGTTAATTAGTATAATGCAAGATCATTTGTAAAGTGTATGAATTATTAACTGCTGACGCATGATTTTATAATACAAATGTTAACAATCCTTCTCTTTTCTTTAAATAATTCTTAGAATTTTGATGAATAACATATCAATGCTTGACAACAACATCATTTTACAATAACAACTTCTACTTTAACAAATGATCATCTACAACTAAATGCTCTAATTAAGGTAACATCTATTTTCTTATTCTTTAACTTTAGAACCTAATCATTACCAAAACTCAAGTAATAACCTATACAATAAGATGATAATGATAACTTATCTCATTTAATCCAAAAACAAGATGAGACTACTTTGATTAAACCAATATCATCTAAATAAGCTAAAAAATAATCAAAGACTTTGAAAACGAAGGAATCTTGTAGTATGGAAAATGTTAATAAACAAAAAAAGGAAACTATTTAAAAGAAAAAAATATTCTTATCAATGTTAGATATTAAGAAAGTTGAATATAGAAAGTAAGTTAGTTAATTATATCCATAGATTTAAAATAATAGAAGAGGACAATCAAAAGAAACCTATTGTAGTAGTCCATGAACATTCTTGAATTTACTTTTAAATTTGTTTATAGTGTATAATATTAAAACCAAAAATTGTTTATATTTTTACTCTCTAATTGCTGTTTGGTTTTTTCAAAGATGATAGAACATCTTTTTGCATAATCATTATGTTTATTGAGTTATTTCTTGAGTTATTCATGTATAGATGAAAAATACTCTCAAAATAATTTAAATTTTATAATAATTTTAGGAATTGTTCTTAACTTTAACTATGTTGAAATTCTGCATTACAAATAACCTATAGTTTATATAGTTTTAGTATAAAAAGTGGTATTTAATATAATAATAATAAGAGGAAAATTTATAATTAATTAGAAATCTATAATTAAATCCTAATATATCATTTTATA
>JPFL01000158.1:22581-111177 GCA_000733385.1 Paramecium biaurelia | reverse complement strand
ATTATAAATTATTATTATTATTATAATTAATTTTATAAATAATTACTCATTATTAGAACTTTAAAAACAACGTAAACAAGAAATAAAATAATTAAGGGATTCTTAATTTAAATAAGGATTTAGTAATTAGATATGTATATAAATTAATAATATAAATATATGCATTTCAGCAAGCAAAATTTTAACCTTTCAGGCCAATAAATATTATATCTAAGAATTGAGATCTTATAGTAAGTCGTGTGATAATATATTACACTAATTTTAGAATAGATTTTCAAATTTCGCTTTCTCTTTGAGTTCTTTTATTTTTTAAAACTCTTTGCTTATCTATTAGATCTTTTAGTTCCATTTATCTATATATTAATTAATAAGTATACCTTCATAAAATTAAATTCTTATATCTTTTTAGAGATCAACAGGAAGTAATTCTTCAACATATGGGTTTTCTGAAATTTCACATTTCACAACATTGTATTATTAAGTTGGATTGTCGGCCATTCTTTGCAGTTGTTGACTTCCATATAATTATGGAGAATTTTATATCAAATCCAAAAAATCCTTATTTATAGAAAGATTCATTTTGGTTATTTTTATTGTAATTGTTTTTAAATATTTAATCTTAATTTTTTCCCAATAATCAAACTTTGGAATTTAAGTTGTTTATTGAGGCAATCTTAAGTTTTGACTTATTGAATTCATCTCATTTAAAATTTATGCTTTTTTTTTTGCATATTAATTTAGATGTTTCAAAGCCTTTTTTCTTATTTTTTCAGAATAAATTGTCATTTAGAATTCCTTCTATACTTCTTTTTCTTCTAGTAAATGATTTTCTTCATTAAATTATTTCATTAAATTAGTTTAACCAGCAATAGAGCAATAATCAAATAATCTTTTTTAGAATTCTGATTAAGATTTAATTTCTAAAATCTTTCTTGTTAGTTGATCAATTAAAACTAAGTTTTATATAATATTATATACTGAAATCTCCGTTATTTTGTAATATTGAGACACCTACATGCTTTGAGTTGTTATTAAACATATCTTATAAAAATCCACTTGGGTCTTAATTGATGCTTGAAAACTTTTGCTTAACACTTTATCTAATTTAGTGTAAAATTTATTTCTTATCATCTTAAGTTTATTCCTTTTCATAACACTCATCTATTATTTATTAAAGTTATTTAAGTTAATTTTCATTTGAAATAGAATCTAAATATTTATACATTTCTTCAAGTATTTCATCTGTTGATTATGAATTTGGGGGTTATACAATTGAAAAAATTGTGTGGATAAATTTTAAGTAATCATTTTCCATTTTTTATTTTTGATAATTTATTATTAAAATAGAGATATTTAAATCATGGATTTAACAGGTAAGCTGATGGGCTGAAAATATGAATTTCATCAAGTATTATTAATTAATTGAAATTTTTATTAACTGCCATTTAAAAATTAAATTACTTCTATAAAATAGTTTGATCAAGTTCTCATCTATTATATTTACTTAAAATTAAGAAACATTTATTCTTAAGGAGTATTATCTTTAAAGATTTATAATTTCTCAACTTTGTTAAAGTAATGGCAATAATTGCAATAATGGCAATAATTAAAAATGTTAAATGTGCAAAATCATTCAAATGAATTTTAAAGAATGTTTAATTAACTCATCCAAATTTTAGAATTTTGAGTGCCAACTTGAGGGAATTGAAAATTACTAATTTTTGAAATTCAAATTTAATCTATGATTATGATTAAGTCAATTTTTGTAATGAAAAAGGAACTCCTCTTAATCTTCTTTAATTTAGATAATGATTATTCTTTTACAAATATATAGCCTTATTAAGAAAAAAATATTGTTTGAATATTTTTAACAAATATTTACTATTTAGGTTTTATAATTTATTAAATTTTATGATTCTAAAGTAATTTATATTAGTAAAAAGTAATTAAAAATAAAGTTAATTATTCTTCAAAGCCAATTGCGAAGGTTTAAACTATAATAATTGACTATTTACAAAATATTAATCTATTTGGATGATTCAACATTGTATAATCAAAGTTGTGAAGTGTTTAATAGGCTAATTTAGAAATTATAAATGTATATTCCACATCGTCTATCTTTATAAGTTGTCTATAATATATGAATCTAATTGACAACATCGTTTGATGGTGATAAATAAATCTTTATATCAAAGATAGTATTCTATTTGCAATTTAGAATTAAAATGTCTTCTTTAAGAAACAGAGCTATTGTAATGTAATGGATTATTAAAATCTTATTTGGTCTTGTCTTCAAATCTATTTAATTCATCTACCGATTTTAAATAATTGAGCAATATTTGTGTTTAAATAGCTTATTATATACTTAGATTTTGAAACATTTTGAGGATTGTAGTAATCAATAAGGTAAAGTGACTGGAACACTCAAGTTTGATTATATCAAAGGGATAGGAAAGTTGAAAGGGAAAATAATTAAACTACATAAAATAAATAACTTTTGATTGAATTTTAACTAATAAATCACAGAACCCAAAAAATTACTTGGTTCTGATGAAGTAATCTTGAGAATAAACAAACAAATTTGGGTATGTCATGTAGATAAATTGAAATTTTCGGCTGTTCAATATGATTTTTACAAAATATGAGTATGAATGTAGATCAAAAATATAATGATGATTTTATCTTAAAATCTTTTAATGAGTATTTGATAAAATAATTAATATATCTTGATAAAATTTTGTTAGTTTAATAAATTTAGTTTAAACATTTATATAGTATATATATATATAAAATAAAATGTCAGGAAAAACAAGAGACAACTTTGGGACTTTGAAATCTGTATGAAACTTGTGTTATTATAGGCTGGAAAAACAGTGTTGAAGGAATAAAGTGCAGGTGCTTGTATATAACCAATTCAAAATTAAGTAATGTTAGTCAGTTACGTAGATCCCAGAAACTCCTCCTCACATTAAAAAATATAGAAAATCTTATAAGCATTAGTTTGGTTGTTCAATAGTAATAAAGAGATTAAATTTTAGTTACATCCTGGACTAGTTGATGCTCCAAAACAATCAGGAAATTGGATATATGGAAGAAAGACTGATTTATCAGATAAGGCTGGAGATTTATTTAATTAATAGCCATAAGGAATAAGAGAATTGATCAATGAAATTAATGAATAAAAATATGCATCTCATATTAAAGAGCCATTAGGTACAATGCCAACAAGAAATTATAATTGGCCTGAAGAAGCTAAATCTGATGGATTTGCTTTTGGGTAGAAGATTCCTCCATCTGAATATTCTGCTAAAGAGGTTGTATTTCCTCCAGATGCTAAAAGAGATGAAGAGAGAATTAGATTGATGTATTTGAAAAGTCATGGAAATTTTGAAGCAGGAGAATAGAAAAATAGAGAATATAATTGGAGGATCAATCCTAATGATTATAGATTTGGTAAATAGGAAGAGAGAGAATAATAATAGATGAAGAAAATATTATAACATGAATTAACATAGAATTAATATCCTAAAACTACAATAATTTCAAAGAATCAAGAAGATTGGAAGAATTATAATGAAGATCCTTTAGGAAAACCAAAAAATCAAGCTTAATTAAATCCTAGAATGCCATAAATATTTGGAGAAATGAAAAAAGTTGAATAATGGACAGCTGGATAATGCATAAATGGTTAGCCTACTTAGAAAGAAGTTTAACATGATCTTGATTTAGGAAAAGCAACAAAATTTGGATTTAGAAATTAAACTAAATAAGGAGATGAAACTAGAGCATTTGGTGTTCCTGCAATCAGGAATGATATAAATAAAAAAGGAATGAAATCAGTTGCAGATCCTCAAAATTATGGAGATGAATTACCTGCTGTATCACTTTTGTTCCCTGAAAAATTCTCACATATGGGATTATCAGAATAAGATTTTTTAAAATTAAGAACAAAAAAAGAAATTAAGGATATTTTTGAATCAATTGGAATTAAATATGGTATTGGAAAATTTGAAGGAATATTTAAAAGAGCATAAGAAATTGTAATTAATATTATAATAATTAAAGCAAAGTGCGTATGATGACAAAGTATCTGTAAAAGCCTTTTAATTAGCAGTATAAGAGATGCATCAAATTGATTGATTTAATAATAAAATAATATTTAAATGTCTAAGTGCATTAATGGATTAAAGAGTAGACTTACAGCCATTATTGGAGCTTAATGGGGAGATGAAGGTAAAGGAAAACTTGTAGATATATTGGCTGAAAAATACGATTTTTGTGCTAGATTCAATGGAGGAGCAAACGCAGGACATACAATAGTTGTTGGAGGTGTAAAATATGCATTTCATTTGTTACCATGTGGAATCTTATACTAGACTTGTATGAATGTAATTGGAAATGGTGTTGTGGTGAATATTCCAACTTTGTTTGAAGGTATCTTTTTATAATAAGTAAAAGAATTGGCTTAACTGGATAAAAATAGAGTTGATTATACTGGAAGACTAGTAATATCTAATAGAGCTCATCTTGTTGTGGATGGATTATTAGAGGCAGATGCTAAAAGTGAGAGTGATTCAAGAAGTATTTAATATTTATATCCTTAGAAAAATTTCTTGGTACAACCAAAAGAGGAATTGGACCTACTTATTCATCAAAAGCATTGAGATAAGGATTGAGAGTTGGAGATTTATTACATTGGGAAACATTTTTATTGAAATATCATTCATTAAATGCAAAACTAAGAGAATAAGAGGGAATTTAAATAGATACATAAAAAGAAATAAATACTCTTAAGGATTACAGAGATATATTAATAAACAGAAATATGATTGTAGATACAATCTCATTAATTTCTAACGCCAGAAAGGATGGAAGAAGAATTTTAGCTGAAGGAGCTAATGCTACTATGTTGGATATTGATTTTGGAACCTATCCATATGTTACTTCATCCAGTACTAATGTAGGAGGTGTTTGCACAGGATTGGGAATACCTCCATCTGCTATTGAAACAGTTATAGGAATTGTTAAAGCTTACACAACTAGAGTAGGAGAAGGACCTTTCCCTACAGAACTTACAAATGAAACTGGAAAATATTTATAGAAAACTGGTCATGAATTTGGTGCCACTACTGGAAGACCTCGTAGATGCGGTTGGCTAGATATTCCTATTTTAAGATATTCAATCTAAATTAATGGACATTCATCTATCAATCTAACAAAATTAGATATCTTGACTGGTCTTGAAGAAATTAAAATCGGAGTTAATTATTTACTTAATGGAAAAGTAATTGATTATATTCCAGCATAATTAGAGGATCTAGCGTAAGTTGAAGTTGAATTTATCACTATGAAAGGATGGAAACAAGATATTGTTGATTGTAAGACCTTCTCTGATTTACCAATTGAAGCCTAAAATTATGTTAAGAAAATAGAAGAACTTTTGGGAATACCTGTTTCTTGGATTGGAAATGGACCATAAAGAGAAAAGATCATCTTAAAAGATTGAGTTTAAAATAAATAAAATCATAAATTATTTCATGAATGAATACTTTTCTTATTATGAAGTAATTTATCTTTTACTTTCATCAAATTTATAATATTATTAGTTGTTTAATGCATTGAAAATCTAAAATTTATAAAAATCAATTACTTATTTTGAAATTGCATTTATATTTGCGATCTTCTACTCTACATAACATTTTTAGTGTGAATTGTAATAGTTTTCTTTTTTATAATTTATCTTGGTGTTTTTCCATCATGATCTTATAATATGCATTCAATTTGTTATACAAATTTTGAATTACTATCTATTTCTACTTCCTTAAATTATTTCCATGAACTCAAAGGTTCTAGGTTACTTAAGATAGATTCAATTTTTCTTGATAGCAAAGAACGTTTAATAGCATATATCATAACACTAACATAATAGAAAAGACTTTCTACTCCAGTTGTAAATTTTACACTATTTATGAAGAAATTAAAGTAGGCATTTTACAAAGAACTAATTAATCCAAGTTTAAATAAAATTATGCCCAGTAAATACTAAGGAGCTCTTGAAAATATTATAGTAAATAACCTTAAAATGATAATAATAAATTACTTCACAAATATCTATTGATAAGAATTAGCTTGATCACTATCAAAAAACCAAATTATCAGTAGATGAAGAACAGTTTCATTTAAAATGCTAAAAATGTTCTTAGGGGTATCCTATTATTCCCCAAATAAGATTAATCCTTCTTAAAGAGTAGATGTGAGCAAATGTCTTTTAAATTTTGATGGTTATTCTGAATCATGTAATCTAACAATAACCTTACAAATATAATCTCCAATTTCATAAAAACAAGACTTTAAAAGAGATTTATATTAGTGAAGTTCTGAATGCTATTTACAATTTAAATAAATTTCATTAATAATCAAGCCACATTCACAAGATGCATCTGATATTAATTTATCCTTATTATTGATGTCATATAAATAAACTCTGAATAATTAAGTCAGCATTTCTTTATTTAAAAATGAAGGTAAAATGCTATCTTATTCAACTTTAAATCTTTATGCTTACTTCTTATTCTATTATGTAAGACTTATCATATTTAAGAAGATATTCTGTAAGATTGACTTTAAAATAGAAATACAAGTTGGTAAAAGGTTTATGTCTGATTCAAATTTTTTGGCTTTTCTTTCAAAACTACTGGATTAAATCGAAATTTTAGGACATGGATATAATCCTTTTAGTCTTCCACTAGAAAAACCTTCATAGAATGAAGAAAAATCAGTGCTTTATTCAGTTTTAATTTGAAAGCTTCTTGGTGTTTTTTTAGGTGAAATTGCAACACTAAGATTAATATGATTTTTTCCTGTATTAATCCATTTTGATAATTCTTAATTCCCTATAGTCAATCTTGGCAATTATTTTATATTTAAAGCAATTTAGTTATTAGTCAAATCTCTCTATTATAATGTTTCCATTATCTATCTTTTACTATTTCCTCTAATAAATTTTGTTTCTTTTTATGACATTTAAGGAACAAAAAGTTTTTCCCTTATTGACATTTAAACTTTTGATTAATACATTTATCTCTCTGTTCTAAATTACATTAAATTATCTACATCTTTTCCCAATAATTCACTTACTGTTATATTTTCTTTAACATTTTAGTTCATATGCCAATTTAGTTGATTCATACTGTAAAATTATATATAGTTTTTTCCTGCTTGTAATTAACCTAAGTAATCTGTTAATAATTTCTTTTCATCAACATTTATTTCTTCCTAATGAATTAATCTATCATAATTTATCTATTGTTTTAACAAACCTATAATTTAAACAGTTTTATCGCTTTAATTATTTTTATTTGCTCTGAATGTATCAACTTACAATGTTAATGAAATACTCAAAAAATATTAGATCCAATTTGTACAATCCAAATATTACCAAAAATGATCAAATACATAATTCCCCATATCATATTCATCTGTAATTATTTCTTTATTATAATTATAAATTAATACTCTATACAATGATTGCTATATTTTCATTATATATAATAGAAACTAATTGAAACATCAAATTAAACTCTACTATCATTAAAATAGATTGTCTAGGATTTGTCTATAATAGAAAGTCTAAGATAAATGCAATCTAATTTAAATCAATATTTTTTTCTTAATCATTTAAGGAATCATAAATATAATGATCTAAATGAAAAATTAAATAAATATACATAATTTAAATAAGAATTATGGTACAAGTTTAGTAATAATTGGATAATTATTTTCATGCATAAGTATTTTTATTGTTTTCAATGAACGAAGCAATAATAATTTATCTATATCTTTATTTTAATTTAATTTTCTTGAATTTTAATTATGTTTAATATAAATATCTTCATAATGGTGTTCCTAAAAGAATAGATATATCACATCATTACCCATTCATGTATTGCACTGAAATGACAAGGATCAAAAATATATTTGAAAATTAAGTCTAAATATTCAAAACTTCTTAAATAATCCAATTATTCATTAACCATAGGTATATTCTTTTAACTAATCCATTTTTATATTTCCTCATTTGGATCTATTTCAATTATTGATGATTCAGAAGATTCTTATTGTTCATCAACCAAATCTTAATCCACTTAAATAATATTTTAGGATCTAATTATTTAATTTGAATAAAAAACTAAAAAGTAATAATTAATTTTACATTAAACAATCTATTCATCAATCCTATTTACCCAAGTACATGCTCCAAAGATCTCACTTTTACATTCTTCAAAATTGTCCACCACCAATCTTATTACTTATTCATCTCTAGTATTAAAAATAAATGTCATAAAGATTCCACTTCTACTCTCTAAAGACTATCTTAAATGTTGAACCATAATAAACAATGGCTTTAAAAATGAAACAGCAAATTGTTTTGAAATTACTAGATTTTCAATTACATTTTTTGCCAAGCCTTATTATCCAATTGATAATCCTAATATTATTGATGAAGTACTTTGAAAAACTTTTTCTACCTCTCCCAGGTGATCTACTGCTTAACATAGCTTTTTATTCTTAAAGCAATGCTATTTCAAGCAACCCTTTATAAAAACTATTCAAAAATTCAACATTCTAAAATCTATCCATCATTATAGACAATAATAGTTTTACAGGTTCTTATTAAAATGGATAACAACAAAATACTCATATAGTAAAATTGTATTTACATTGTCTAATTAGATTTGAGTTTGTAAAATTAGAATAAAATGGCAATTATTATGCTAATTATTAACATCCTCTAGTTATATTAGTCATTCTTTTATAATCATCTTCTTCAATTAGCTATTGATTGATATATTTATTACAGCATATTCAAGTATCATATTAAAAAAAAATATAATTTAATCACTAAAATCATCGTATTTGTATTAAATTTGATCTTATAATTACCCATTTTATATAATTTCTACTATTTTTTAATATTTTTGGGGAATTCAAAATAATAAGATGCAGAAACATATCAAATAATGTTATAGAAGATAAATAATTACTTATTCTTGATTTATTGATCAATTATTAAAAAAAATAATTTTCATAAACTTTTTTTAAAGTATTTAATTATAATTATAAATTTGATTTACAAATGGGAAATTGTAATAACAGCAAAGATATAAATTTTGATGATGCTTTTTGTAAATCATTCAATAATTTTATTAGTACCTTGTAAAGCTGATTTTGCAATGCTTTTTGTTATTGGCAGAGGTGGTTTTGGTAGAGTTTGGAAGGCTGAGAATAAAAAATCAAAATAATAGTTTGCTATTAAAGAGATGAATAAATGCAAGTAAAGAATCAATAATAAATAATTAGAATAATTAATAAGAAAAGTGTTAGTTCAGTCATGAATGAAAGATATTTATTAAGTAATTTAAGGCATCCGTAAGATAATTAAACTAAATAGGTTTCTAGTAAATATGCATACAGCGTTTTAAGATAGAGAAAATTTATATTTAGTAATGGATTTGATGTAAGGTGGTGATTTAAGGTATCATCTATGCAAATAACGAAAGTTCAATGAGAAATAGACAAGTATATATAATAACATATAATTTAAAAGAATTTTTTATTGCATGTTTATTGCTAGCACTAGATTATTTGCACACTAACACAGTATTACACAGAGATATTAAACCAGAAAATCTAGTTTTTGATAGAAATGGTATGAAATGTTACTAAAAGTTTAATAGGTTATTTAAGATTAACAGATTTGGGTATTGCTAGAATTTGGAAGCCTGACAATGACAATGATACAAGTGGAACTCCTGGATATATGGCTCCAGAAGTTATGTGTAGATAAGCTCATGGAGTAGCTTCTGATTATTTTGCAGTTGGAGTTATAACTTATGAATGTATGATGGGAAAAGTAAATTGATTTTTATTATTTAGAGACCTTACATAGGGAAAACAAGAAAAGAAATTAGAGATTAAATAATGGCTAAATAAGTCTTGGTTAAATTGAATTAGGTACCAGAAGGATGGTCAGAAGAAGCAGCAGATTTTATCAATAAAACTTTGTAAAGGAAACCTGTGAATAGGTTAGGATTTAATGGTCCTGAAGAAGTGTAATCACATTCTTGGTTTAAAGACATTGATTGGAATAGTTTTATGAATTAATCAGCTGTACCACTCTACTCTATTAATGTATTATTATTAAAAGAATTTATGTAGATCAATAATGATAATTTCGATGCAAAGTTTGCAAATATGAAAGAAGATGAAGATCATGAGTCTAATTTATTAAATGGATAATTGTTAAGAAGATAATCTATTTAAGATTAATTTAATGGTTATACTTATGATCAGACTATCACACAACAACCTATCTAAAATAGTATTACAACAAAATAAACTGTACCTCATTTGAATACATCATAATTAACATCAGCTAAGAGAACTAATATTGAAGAAACTAACCCACAATTATCTCAAATATCATCAAAAAAATACAACTTAATTTCATAAACACCTAGATAATAAACTAAACCAATGCTCTCTAATTAAAAACCTTAAACTGATAGAAATCATTTTACTAACAAATTTTAATTCAACTGACTATTTATAATTTGTTTTGTATTTATATCCATATTTTAACTATATTGATGATATCACACTCTTATTTTAGTTATTAATAGAATATTATCTATCATCATTATTAACTAAATAATTTGAATTACAATCAAATATAGTTCCTTCATTTTTATCAAAGTTGAATAAAATTAATAAAATACCTATTGTCTTTCACTTATATTAAATTTATGAAACAAGAATATTATAGTCTAAAATAATTAGTGATAGTTAAAGGTAGATAATGATACTAAAAGTGAGAACAAAAGAAGACTTATTGATTGCAGGTAGTTTAAATCAAATTTCTTAGTTAAAAATTACAGAAATAAAATCTATTCAAAAAATTATCAAAGGTTAAAATTCTGTGAATTAACAAGTCAATTTCGAGATAATGATTAAATTTTTGCATATCAATTCAGAAGTAAAAAATCAAATTGATTTATAGTCCAAAAACATTTGTAAATATCATTGTTAATAATTTGTTTAAATTACTTAAACTAATTGTTTAAATGATAAAGTTTTGAATATCAGGGTATATAGTTAAAGCTTTTGATAATTCAATTAACAAATGAAGATAAAAATCATTCCATAAAATCTCGTTTTTTTGTGGATAAAAGAAAGTAAGAAAGACACTTTAGAGTTGAATTTCATTTGATTCATATGCTTTCTTTAGCCTTAAGATTGTGAAAAATCTATTTAATATCATTCTTTTTTTTAATCAGATAGAAAAAATTGTTTACATTTAAAATAAAAATAAAAAACCCGAAGTTTATAAATTCAGTTATATGCAGAAACTTTATATTGAAAAATTTTAGACAGCATTTATCATCTTAATAAATTATTATAAATGGTCCAAATGCAAATTAATTATTAAGAAATTTAGCCTAAGCTTCACATAATTATATTTTTACTTAGATTCTTGATATAATATTTATTTATGATTTATTTATCATCTCTTCAATATAAATTTAACAGCAAATCGGTTTTAAAATTTTACTTAAATAATAATTTTCTATTTGATAAAATTTCATAATAATTATTTGAATTACCAGTAATTAAAGTATGGATAAAAAATTGATTTATAATAAGATGTTTTAGTTCAAATTTTGTTTTAATTATGTAATAGTTGTTCATTGATTACTAATTTATTTATTTTATCGTATTTAGCGTATTAATACTTATAGAATCCAAATTATTTAAATTATTATGAAACAAAGTGGAGGATATTAATCTGATCATTCTAAGGCTACATTTTTTAATGATGGAAACCATCTATTTACACAAAATGTGAATGAAAATTTGCAGTTTCAAGATTAAGGAAGCTTTTAAATGAAATATATCAACAGGGTTATCTAAATAAATATATATTTGGCTGAAGATTATCTAAAAATCATCGAAGAAGTATTAGAATCTGAAAATATTTATTAGAAATCTTCTAAGTTTATTCATATTCAAAATGCTTATCTTAAAGTTGTTCTGAATTAAAAAAATTAGTAATTTGGTTTTAGAATAAGTAAAAATGGTCAACATGTTGAATTTTATGGTACTTGCTTAGAATTAATCGAAAAGATTAAAAAATAGATGATCTAATAAGAGTTTTAAAAGAAATATCAAATAATAGAAAAAATTGGTAGTGGTAATTTATCATCTGTAATTTTATTTATTTATCATTAGGTCTATAAAATTTAGCATAACATAAGTGGGTAAAAGTTTGCTGTTAAAATAATAAAGAAATCAGTACTAGCTAGAGGTAGCAAATTTGAAAAAGATTACTTTTTGAATGAAATAAATATCTTAAGATTAGTAGATCATGATAATTTGTTAAAATTAGAAGAAATTCATGAAGGAGAATAAAATATCTATATAATTACTGAATTATTAGAAGGAGGTAGTATAAAAGAGGAGATTTTAAATAATCACTTTAAAGAATAAGAAATGATTAAATTCATGCATTCTCTATTTAGTAGTTTGCTTTCACTTCACAAAAATAATATTTATCATAATGATATTAGTTATGATAACATTTTGTTAAGAGATCCATAAGATTTGCAAACAGCATGCTTTATTAATTATGGAAAGGCTGTGTAAATTCCTTCAAAAAATTGTAGTCTTAATTAGAATAATCAATAAGATTAAGAAAGGATTATAAATTTATGTCTAAAAAGGGACATATATTCCTTGAGTACTATTTTGTTGACAGTTTTTACCAAAAAAGTATATAACCTAAATTAAGTGGTGGATGAACTTTTAATGAAAAATTTTTAATATATCACACAAACAGAATATATGGAATTATCTCTTCCACTTTAAAGATTTTTTGAGATGATTTTTACAGACAAATACAAAAAACAAACTGAGCTTTTGACTTGCGAAAAGATATTAAGTTTAGATACATTTAGAATTATTCAAAAACCCAGAAATTCTAAATATTTTTCCCCTTAATAATTTTATCCCTAATTGTCTAAAAGAATGAGTAAATTTGCTCCATTTTTATAAGACAGAGAAAAATTGGATCATTCTGAAAATTCAGTAAAACTTCCGCCTATAAATCGAGATGCTTCTACTTCAGCTGAAAAAAGCCTCTCTTCAAGTCCAAAATCCTAAAGTCTTCTCTCCATTCATCTTACTACAATTAAGAATAAGAACAAGTTAAAATTAATAAATAAAGTTATTAAGTAAAAAGACTGATTTTTATTAATTTAATATTGTATATAATCTCTAAATTTAAATTTGTAATTTATACTTATTTAATTTAATGAAATTTGATCTAAATGATATGAGTTGATTAAAATAATGCATGATATCAATAATTGTTTAAGAAGATCTTTTTTAAAAAAATAAAAAAGTAATTTGATAGATGATTGGAATTTACAATTAAATTCTTACAGTATAAATGAGAATCTAATCTTAAATGATTCTGTTTGAGTCCAATCAATAGAAAAATCATTATAACCTATCTCAAAAGTAAAATAAATAAAATCAATTTAAATTTAGGCATCAATTAATTAACTAATTATAAGTGTATGGTAAGTGTTCTGATTTGCACTAAGAAAATCTCAAATGTTACTTAATGATAATTAAACAATTTTAGCATAAAATCAACTATTTATTGGATGAACAATATGCATTTTTGGTTTATCTTTAAACTTAGAATTGATGTCGGTTCACAGATTTAAGAAAATTCTCATATAAATTATAAATTGAACCATAAATTAACATAGTAAACACAATAAAGAATAATGATTTGAAAAAATAGAATTAATAATTAATTTCAAATATTCATTCTAATAAATTACCTAATAAGGAAGTAAAACGGTGAAAAAAATTTAGAAATGTTTTATATATTAAGGATGAATGGAATTATCATTTTATTGCTGACATTAAATAAAGTATCATTGACATTGTTTATTTATTAATAAATTAAATTATTCATGGGCACTTGTTGTTCATAATAATAAGGAGGAGAGATCTAAAATTTAGAATATACACAATTCTAACCAATGGTGATGCCTACTTTAGTTCCATAACAAATCAACTTTGAAGAACATCAAGAAGAAATTGTCAAAATATAATCATCAATGAGAAAGAAGAAAGCAAAAAACGTTGCAGCAAAGATTAAGGAAGAAGCTGAAAAAGAGAGACCAGGTGATGCTTGGGTTTAGAGTAAAGAACCTAAACATATTGAATAAAATGTGTTAATGACTCAAACTAAGCTTGCGAAATTTAAATTCGATAAAAAGCTCCCTTAAGAATTTAATGAATGCAGATTCTTTATGGCGCATGTAGATTACTTAAGCATAATTTTAGGAACACAAAAGAAATTAAGGCAATATATATGTTGGTTAGTGGCTCTCTAGGTTAAGACATGGTAGAGGGAAATAATATTTTGTAGATGGATCAATTTATGAAGGTTATTGGAAGTTTGATTAAGCAAATGGTAGAGGAAGAATTATACATTCAAATGGTAATGCATATGAGGGGGATTGGAAAAACAATATGGCAAATGGTTATGGGGTGTTTTATGATTTTGATGGATCTCGATATGAAGGAGAATGGTTATAGGATTAAAAAGTAAATGATAATAAAATATTAGCATGGCTAAGGAAAGGAAATTCTTGTTGATGGATAAGAATATGAGGGAACTTTCTTTTAGGGAAAGAAATAAGGATAAGGAAGAGCCAAGTTTTCTAATGGTGATATTTATACTGGATAATTCGAAAATGATTCTATTATAGGGTTTGGAGAGTTGAAATCTGAAGATGGTAGAATCTACAAAGGTTAATTTAAAGATGGTAAAATGCATGGAAAAGGTCATTTTATTTGGCCTGATGGAAGAGAATATAAGGGATACTATTGTTATGATCTCAAACATGGTGAAGGAGAATTTAAATGGGCTGATGGTACTATGTATAAAGGAGAATTTAGAGATGGAAAATAACATGGAAAGGGAATACTTATTGATAAACATGGAGTATAAAATGAAAGTCTTTGGAATGAAGGGAAAGAAAAAAGATAAAAGAGTGAAGCATGATTATTAAATTTTATATTGTTATTCTTTTAGGCTTACTCACATAAGATATATCTTTTAAATAAATAACAATTTCAGTTAAATTTAATTTAATATTTTAAAATGGGTTATAAAAGTTGAATTAAAAATGGCAAACAATGTTATTAAAGAATTTAAATGATAATAAAAATGATTAATTTAGAAAGGTGTTTATACAAAATATTCCCTATTATAAATGATAATTTGTAATAATCATTTTTATTTAAATTCCTGCTTTTTAATTTTGCTGGGACTTTCATAAATTGTTGATTAAACTAAAGACTAGTTATTAATTGGTGAATATCTTCTAATTGAACTAATAAATAGATTAAATTATATTACTTAAAAGTATTAATTGAATCAATTTATGAATATGGATATTTTTATAATGCTTATTCATAATATGGTACATTTTATGTGTATGTAGAATAATAAGGAGAATAGGCTAATACTGTACTTGTTCTAATTTTATCTAATTCTGCTCTTCTAATATCTTCAAGTTATCTTAATCGTTCTAAACTACTTTATCTCTCCAAATTTTGATATTTTACTTTGCTATCTATCAACTCCCTTTCTAATTCTGCCTATCTTATTCTCTACTCTCTTTCTAATGCCAATAATCTATTTTCTCTTTCAATATCTCTTACCCTACTCTCTGCTTCAATTTCCTTTAGTCTTGCTTCATTTTCTATCAATCTTATTCTCTCTCTACTCCTTCTTAAATCTTCATCTCTTATTCTATCTAATTCTCTAATTCTATTTTAATCTTCTATTTATTTTTATCTAATGAAGCTCTCTTCTTATATCTATCTTAATCTTTCTGAACTTCTTTATCTTTCTACACTTCTTCTTGTTTCATTCTTCAATTAAATAATTCTATTTTCATTTTCAATCTATGATAATCTTGATCTTCTTAATCTCTCAAGAGAATTTTCTCTTTATCTAACATTTTCTAATCTCAAAGATGGATAATAATAAGGATAATAATATGGATAGTATGAATAGAAATAATAAGGATAGCTGGGTAGAGATAATCTTTCTAACGATCTATTATGTTCGACTGCCCTAATATATTCTGTATCCCTAACTAAAGTTGATTTATATGGCAATGGTTCCATTAAATGAACTGCCTCTACTAATTCACTGTAAGATATTCTTCCATCTTGATCCAAATCAACAGCTTAAAAAAAGGAATCTATTTCTTCTTTCAACAAGGGAGCACTTTATTTTTACATGAATAATGATAAAGTTTCTTTGGTTAAATATCCTTGGTTAAACAAATCAAGTGTTTTAAAAGCTTCCAAAGTTGAAAAATCTAATGAATTTACTAACACTAATCTTGCAGGATTGATTGTTCTATAATTATTTATTTCTTATGTAAATAAATCAGCTAATGCCAATTCCACTTCATTTGGTAATAACATTCCTGGTTCGATTTAATATGGAGTTCTTGAATTTACCATATCTCTTAAAGTATGATTTCTTTTTGGTAAAATATATTAAAGAAAACTATAAAAATAACTAAATAAATTACTCTCCTAAATTAATTCTTCCATCTTTATCCCAATCTATTCTCTTAAATAAATATGCAGCTTCAAATTGTGAATGAGATATTTTATTATCTGATAAAAATTCAATAATATCTGTGTGAGTTAATTGATTCACTCTACTTTGATCTAACCTTAAAAACGCTATATTTTTTTGTTAAAATTATTACCAACTTCTACAGTAAACAATTCAAGTGAAGCTAAGATTTACCTTCTTTTTTCACTCAACTGTTCGTTTTATGCAATAGCTTGAATTACAGTGGCTAATTTGATCTAGGTTGTTAGTGCCAAATTTGATTAAGAAAGCATAATAAATTTTATTTATGAATTATTTTTAATTTCATTATTATCTTTTATTTTCTCTGAATTATAACTTCAATATCGATATTCTCATCTATAATTTGTATTATGAAAAATGAAATTATATTCTATCTGAAATTTTGTTGTTGATTTTAATTAATTTATATAATTTTCGATTGATTAATTACATATTAATTTTGAAACCAAAATTAGATTCTGATTAGCCTCCAAATTTAATTATATAGAGAAATTATCAAAATATTTATTTTCTATATATTAAAGTTATTTGAATTAGATATAAAAAATGAAATTTGATAGTATTCACTCTGAAATCTTGTCCTACCAGACTTAAACAATAACTTAAAACTTATCAAAAGACTAGACTTAAATACAAACTGGGCATTGGACTTCAAAAGAACATAAAATATATCTTGATTTTCTTTAACAATCCTAAGATTTAGTAAAATCATCACAAATAAAGAAAGGATAAATCTTATTTAAGAAAATGAGTTAGAATATTGCTACAAGAAGTCCAAGTTAATGTCGGTATGTTTTAACATTTATATTCTTCAGATCACATCACCAAAAGTTTAATCCTTTCATTTCATAAGTAAAAAAGGTTAAAGATGTTCCAAAATTAAAATAATCTAACAAACATTTGAATTTTCAGCCAAGAAGCAAACAATATATAAGAAAATTATTCTACAAGCTTAGAAGTACAAGGTAAGAATCTATGTCAGAAAATGAATTTGATCAACCTATTTAATAAATATGAGTCATTTTATATTTGAATATATGACTTTCTTAAAAAATAAACAAGTAATTATGCTTAATAATATTGGTCAAACTTTAAATAAAGTTTGACTATTTTTCAAAATAATGAAAAACTGAAGAATACATATTAAAATTATTTGTATGTTATTTAGAAAAGACAATCTAATTCACAATTTATATTTCTATTTTAAAAAAGAAATCAATAATTTTATTATAGTGAATTCATAGACAATACATGATCCCTATAAATATTATTATAATTTATTTTAATTTGGCATATATATATACATATTATTAAAATCATATTTATTTTAAAGTAAATTAAGAACGTCGAATTGGTCTTAATATTGGCATTCCAGGAGTTCTGGATGTTGAACTTGGTTATTATGAACTTGGAGTATTGGGACTCTTTGGACTATCATCCAGATTGTATTTTGTTATACAATAAGGACTAAGACTTGATATTGAACTTTTAGGGCTTTACTAAGTAGAAAGGGCAGAAATCTATTTGATTTATAATTCACAATGAGTGAGCTTCTTTAGGGCAGGATTTTGTTTACGAATTTTAAATTAACACAATTTATTTGAATTTTCTTTTGCAAACCAAGGATGATTTAAAGCTTCTTCTGCACTTAATCTTTGAATTGGGTTTTTATTCATTAAACTTTTTAAAAGATTCATTCCAACCTCACTTAATTTACAATCTTCAAATTTAACTTTAGCATAGTAGTTTCTCATTACAACATCATCATAATCTTTTCCATCGAAGGGTGACTTACCTGCAATTAAAATGAACATAAGTATTCCAACACTATAGATATCTACTTTAAAATCGTAGAGCTTATCTTATAATAATTCTGGGGCAACATATCCTGGAGTTCCACATCGAGTAAAAAGATATTACCCACTTTAAGAATAATAATCAGCTAAACCAAAGTCTCCAATACAAATATTTTCAAGATCATCTTTGTTTCTTAACATAATATTTTCTGGTTTAAGATCCCTATGAAATATACCTTTTTCATGTATCGAATAAAGAGCTTTCAATATTCTAAAAATTAACTTTTAACATTTATCTTCTGAAAAGGGAGGGGATTTCTTCATATATTAATAAAGTTCTCCACCTCTTAAATATTCCAAAACCAAGTACAAGCAATCCTCTCCTTCAAATACTTCATATAGTTTAATGACTGATTCATGTTATATTTTCTTCATAATTGATATTTCTTTGATCATAGATAATCTATCAATGTTCTCCTTTAATTTACTCTTTCTAAAACATTTAATGGCATATTCAGCTCCATCATTTTTATTAGTAGCCTTGTATACCTATAAATAGGATAATTATCTACTTCTGCAAAATTTCCTTATCCTATTTTCTTTATCAAAGTGTAGCTTTATGAAAAATTTCTTTAAACACAATATTATCTCAAGTAATTATACCATGGTTCAACATCTCCAAAGAACTCAAAATATTATTTATGTTTTGTAATTCTAATTCCCAGTCCTGCAATTTAATGTTTGACATATTCCATAGTTGAATTGTTCAAATTAGCCCATTTCTAAACTGTCTATTGGTTATTGTTTACAATATATACTTATTGTTTAAAATAAAGTAAGTAATGATTCTAAATACCTAGTGTACGTTTATAAAGCTCTTAATCTTTTTAAATGTACATAGAATCTTGCATATGTAATATCTAATCTTAATTGGGTAGACTATTATGAACCCAGAATGTTGAGGTTTCAGGATCATCAAAAAAAGAATCTTATATTTTCTCATCCATTTTTTCTATAATATTAAATAAGTAAATCAAATTAATTACAGCAGATATAAAACCTTACAATATTTGAAATAATTTAGAGATGTTTATCTTAATGAATTCATAATATGTTTTTTATATGAGAATTAAGATTGAATTCAAATATTTTACTAAATAAAGAATCGAACCTCAATTTATATCGATTTTAAATACATTTTTTATTTTTATAATATATTGCTCTTATTTTGGTTATCTCGCCCTTTTAAAATTATAATGTCAATAAAAATATCAAATTAATTTATTTTTATATATATATAATATCTTAGCGGTTTAAAAATGCCACAAATTTATTATTGGCCTTAATTTTATAAGATTTTAAATTAATTCTAATTTAATTTATTGTTATTTAGATAAGAAAAGCAATATTCAATTATAGAACTTTAATTTCTAGATGCATTGAAATTTAATTTTTCTTATCATATAAATCGTTATGAATTGTAATAATTGTGTAATGTAATCATAAATTAATCATCATTTTTTTACTCCTCTGACATCTGCTTAGGTTCTATCACAAATGGTATTTAAACCACCGTGATTCTTATCTATTGTTGATGGTCCACCATTTGCATGAACTCCTGTATATAAGTTTTTATCGTCATGAAATTTCACAGCATCAGCTTTTGTTCCATTAAAATGAGGTCCACCAGCAGTAAGAATTTGATTTTGAACATCTTGAATTCCTACTCCCTTCTTTACAGCCATCTATTACAAACCTTTTTCAAATTAGGCAAAGGTTATTGATCTAGCTTATGGTGTTGGTTTAATTTTTGCAAAGATTAAATCTACATCTGTAGATGTCAATTTTTTATCTAAGAGATGACAATCTTTGGCAACTTTAGCAAAGGTTTTTCCATCCATCTCTGGTTTATTTGCAGTGAAATGCAAGAAGACTTATTAAATATCATTGCCCTACATATTTTTATTATTATCTTTTTTCTTAATTTTTCAGTGCTTTTATAGTATAAAAATTAATTCCAGTAAAAATATAATATATATAATTAAAATTACAAACATTCAATTTGAAGCAATTTTCATTAATTTTAATTACATTTAATTCCAATTTCCTATTGGAATATCTAAAATTTAAGATAATTCTGTTTGATGTCCTTTAATCAAGAAATATTTTAAAAAAGGATCATTTTATATATTCCTCAATAGTAATCGTGAACAATTAGATTATCTAATAAACATTAAATCGAAAAGGATATTTCGAATTTAATCGATATACTTTAAATTTTTACTTTATTAAGCAGCCTATTCTAATTTCTTGAGATTTGTCCAAAAATGATAAAAAGATGGAATTGGATAGAGCTTTTTAGTGTTTGTTGGTGTATAGATATGTTTATTACAAATAAATGTTTTGGTCATATCTATCAATATCTATTATTAGATTGGACTAATGTATTAAATAGTACTTAATAAATCTTAATCTAAACGTTCAATACTTAAAGTAAATAATAAAAATACTCCTTCACCATCCTCATTTTTACATAGTTCTAAACAAACTTCATAGAAGTAATCTATTGCTTTTTTTCTATCCTTCTTTTTCAATATAGATGCTTAAATGTATAAAGAAAAAGAATTGATTCTGTCAAAATATGCTGATAAGATCTAACTCTATTTTCCATTATCCAGATTGGTAAGTAAATTATTAAATTATAATTAGGAATAAAATTCCTCATTTATTTCTGTAATTGCATTACTTAGTATTGCAGGTTCAATTTAAAATAAATCCATTTCTTCATGGCCTATCAATGGATTTGGAATAATTTCATAAGGTTTAACTTATCTCAACTTAATGCGATTATCAAACAAAAAATGAATAAAATGTTCCATTAGATAATCTACATTTAAACAAATGTATTTAATTTTAATTATATAATATAAAGTCTTTTCTATTAATATTAATTCCTCAATATTTCTAAGTAGTCTCCAATATAAAAATAATAAAAATGTTTAAATGTTCATGTAATAGTCAAGTGTTATTACAAGTGTTTTAATCTAATAATTTTCATGTTATTATTTTTCAAATAATAATTCAACTAATTATTAAAACAGAGAATTAACTTTAATGTTAAAAAAATCAGAACAATTTTCTAAATTATTAATATTGTCTTGTAATTACATCCAATTTTTGACAGGAGCATTCAAGAGTGTTCTGACTTAATCACATAAGATTTTATTGTTTACACTTGTAATTACTTTTATTTATACTTTTCAATTATTGTTTTCGCTTATTCTAAACTCAAGTGAAATGGAAATTTTGTTGATTCTCTTTAAGGAGTTGATATTTATTTATGTGTTGTCTATTATTATTTTTGATAAACCATCGTTGATTATAATTAATCATCAGCACATGGTCTAAGCCAGAATATTTTCATTAAAACAATGATAAATTTTCAAAATAAGAATAAAATATTAGCAAAATGAAATAAGTTATGAAAGAAATTAATATGATATTTTTATAAGAAAACCAATATAGAAATTATAATAGAGATAATTTTTAAGCTATGATCTAATAAAAATAAAATGTATTTATTAATATATATAATTCCTCAAATTCTACTCTTTATTATATAGTTTTCTATTTAATTTATTGTATAATGAATGGTAATTTTATTTTAACTACCAAGCTGTATGTTTTTGCTAAAATTATTTATTTAGAATTAAATAGTATACTGTCAAAATTATTATTTATTCTTTCCATCCAGAATATTTATTGATTTTGGGTACTTTAGAAATGGAAACCTATTGTATATTAATGAACTTATGTAAGATTTGATTACATTAATAGATTTATAAACTTTGTTTATAGAAATTCAATTTTAACCTAATATCATATTAAAGATAATAGAATGTAGAATAATTTCATAGACCATCTAGTGTTCTTGTTGTGAAGAAACATTGTTTTTAGATGAATGTTTATCTTAAGTAGATTATGAATTAAATTTCTTAACAGATGAGTAAATTATATTAATTTTTTCAATAAAAATGAGTTAAGAGCGTCTAGAATAAAGACCAGAGACATCTAAATGTTCACGATTAGAAAAAAGAAGAATGACAAATTAGAATTCACAAAGAAATCGAACAGCAATTCAAAGTAGAACAGCTCAGAATTTTAATACTAATAGTTACAATGGAATGACTTTAGAAGAATATTTCAAAAAAAAAGGATAAGACAATAATATTTAGTAGGTCGAGAAAAAAAAAAAAGTAAGACACCTAAATGATTTAGTTTTTGGTTACAAGTAATGAGTTCTTCAAAGAATTCTAAAATTAAGATGTAATGAGAAGAACATATATGGGTGATAGCAAATACATGAATATGAAATAAGATTTGAAAAAAAAAATATAGGATTACGATAAGGATTTATTTTAGAAGTATGCTAATAAATTTGATTTGGGAAATGGTTTGGGAAAGTGAATTAATTATATATATTCACAATTTTTAATAAAATAAATAAAAGATTTCAGTAAACTGATTTCAGTAAACTTAGCTAAGCTATATACTAATATAAAGCTTATGTGAAAAATCAAATTAATAAAAGTACTGAGTTCTCTTATGTATATTCATTTTTTAGTAAATATACAATAGTTAATTAATAGATAAATGTCTTTATTTGCTATTTTAAATGTGAATTTAAGAAAAGAATTAAATAATTAAGCTAATAGTAAATCCATGAAGAGTTTGTGTATTCCTCTATATTTTGGAATTGATAAGAAGAATAATAGCATTATCAAAATAACAAATATTTATACATCTAATAAATTATTTTAACTTAAATATTTGGACTACTATTAATAATAATTTAAATCAATGTTCTTTCCTTTTCAAAATCTAGAATCCAATATGTTTGTTATAATTTGTTTAGATTTATTACTATTTAAAAGATTGAAAATAAAAATAAAATAGCAATATACTGTAGGTTTAATTTTATAATGATTTAGAATAGAATTCACTTAACATTAAAAATCAGAACAAAATTAAAGAACATAAAAATAATTATTTATTCTTTTGTTTCTTTAAATAGTTGTTTATCTCCATTTTGACTATCTTTATTATTTTTATACCCTTATCAAATGCTTCAAAGAATTTTGATTACAATCCTTAAAGAAATATAGATCTAAGCAGTTTTCTATATAGTATAATGATTAATCAAAATTATAACAGAATTGGAAAAACTAAATCATTAAGTAGCTAAATTAAAATTCACTGTATTTGTTCCTAAAAATTACCATTAATAAAGATTCTTTATAATAATTGAATTACTTTTTGATGATGGTTTTCAGTGTATATTAATTACTTACTTAGAAAAATTAAAGATAAGTAGAAAATTATACATTTAATTCATAGAGACATTAATAATATAGTACAATAATGACTATTAATACTAAGGAAATTATGATTATTAACTCAATTTGGATCTACTTACAATCCTAAAAATAGATGCCTATCGTTACTACGCAATAGTCTATGAAACAATTAAAAATCATCCTATTTTATATGAAAAATCTACTTTAGCACTTGCTCCTTCTCTTAAAAACTGAAGCATTATTAATCCTGGTTCTTAATAATTACCTTTATCTAAGAAATTAGGTCTTTTATGATCAACAAAATTGTGATTTAAATCTGTAGATGGGAAATATTTAGTCCATTGTTTACTTTATTTGAAAGTGCCCATATAATCATCGATTAATTATTATTATTTTTATTCTTCCTTTAATTATCTCTTTAGATCTTCTTCAATTGCATATTATGGTCTTTGATCATGTTCTGACATTAGATGTGGATTTTATAATGAATCAGGTTTAATTCTTGTCTTAATTTATTAATAAATTTACTTTAAATAGAGGTTTATTTTTATCTAAAAATTCCTCTCTAAACTTATGTGTTGAAGAAGGATTATAAAAATCCTATAATTTTTCTTTTTCTCTTTGCTTTAAATTTGCTAATCTATACTTTAAAGTCATAACATCTTCTGGCTTAAATGTAGAATAAAAGATCTATCTATCAGATTCTTAATTTTTGTCAGTCTACTTTTTAGGTTAAAAATATTTCTATTCGGTGCTAATTAAGGCTGAATCTGACAATCCATAATAAGGTTTCCTTAATAATACAGGCTAAGATAAATATTTTGCAGCCGTTGTTTAGTTTTAAATAAACTCACTACTTTATCTTTGAGAATTAATATCCTCAACTTTATAATTTAAGTTTTCTGGCATATATTTTAGAATAGGATTTCTACCAATTCTACACAATTTTTATTCTTTACTTAATCTGTCTGCCTCATTATAGTAAGCTTAAGTCTCAAATTTAATAGTTGGAAATTCTGTTTAATCATTTATATGACTTATATAATAAATTTTATTTGTATTACAATTTAGAATTTACTACTTTCTCAAAAGGATTATCTTTTTCTTCTTCTTTTGTTATTCCATTATTTATTGGTTTAATTAAATCTGTCTCCTATAATACTATTCTAGCTTCAGGTTTATCTTTATTAAATTAATGAATTTCCTTTAATTAAGATGTATGAATAATTTAAGATTGAGAACAGTTCAACTTTGGTCTGTATTGAAATGGACCACTCTCATGCATATCAAGCACCTTGGTGATTTTCACTGGAGGTAAATCATGACCTGTTGGCAGTTTCTCTCCTGCTGCCAATAATAATTGAACCCACTTATCTCTAAAAGGTCTTGGCTTTTCAACCCAAACATGATTCTCATTCAATACATAATGAATTTAAACTTATAGTAATTATTTACTTATTACCTGCTCCTAATATTTCATCTACATTTATTGGCTCTTTAAGTTAGTCCTTAAAAGCAACAATTCTTTTACTTATAGCTTCGTCTATCATAGCTTAAGCTAACTTAAAATTTAATATCCAAATTACTTCATCATCAAAAAATAAATAATGTTTTTGACTGAATTTCAATATGTCTTCTTTCTTGATCCAACCATCATTATCTTAATCCATACATTCAACAAGTCGTAATATAGATATTCTCGGAATTTATGTCGTTTTATGTATGAGTTTATCATATTTTCTTGGTTTTGTGAATGATCTTGTTGGAGATTTATTTGTGTATTAAGCAAGGGACATTTCTCCCATTTTAGAAAGACTTTTCATTATATAAAATTTAATAATAATTAAATTGAAACATAAAGATAAGTCAAAAGGAAACCAAACTTATGTATTGATTTATAAGATAATTTAAAAGAATTAAGTCAATTTTTTAGGATATAATTTTTTATAACAGATTAGAGCAGTTTTAACTTTTTAATAGTTAATATAATTTTGTTAAATTAATTTATTTATTGTGCTAAATATGAATTCTGAATCTGACAATTGAATATATGACTATTAAATGGTTATATTAATTAATTCTTAACAACAAACAAATTTAATACTTATGTCTTTATAATTGAAATAATAAATCATATAATTTTAATTTTTGCTTAACATGATAAACTAAAACAAAAGTAAACCTATAAAAATTAGGTGTCTAATTCAATTTATACCTTTTAATTAGACTAAAAATAACTTAAATAATTACTCTTAGATTTGTTAAAGATAATGATTAATTATTTTTTTCTTTATTAAAAACAAGCATAAGTTAATTCTTATCATTTTCAAGAAATAATTATTAAAATTCTTCTTGTTTGAGCAATTATAAATCAGATTAAACATACTTTGCCTAATCATTTATAAGAATTAAATCCCCTTCATTATGATCTTCAGATAGGGTACAATGAGTTAAAGTGCCTGTATACAATCCAAATTTATTAATTCCATCCAAATAAAAGATATCCCCTTCATATTGGAACACCAATTTTATTTAATCTTATGCTAAATCTAAAAGGTTTGGTGTAAGAATAGACAATTTTTCCACTAATTATAAATAATAATATATACTATCACTTCCAGAAATTAATTCATCTCCTTTAATTTCAATTGACTAATAAACATTTTCCCTTAAAATTTGTGGTAAAAAATTTGTCATCCCATAATTTTTAGCTTTAGCTGACAAACCTTATGTAATTATCTTTTTTCTTGTCTACTACTACTAATTGGGAACAAATAATTGTTGATATGACTTTGCATCAAATTAAATAGAATTTAATTGATTTATTTTTTCACTTAATGCTTAATCAAAATATTATGAATTAAAATCTAGTAAAGATACTTTCTATGAAAACTAATAAAAATTTGTTTATGTCCAATTTTCAATATTTGGTGTTACTTCAATTTAATAAATAGGGCATAATTGAAAAGAAAATTTTTATTCTATTTACATTCTTACTTTTTTCAAAAAACATTCTATTGCTTTTTCTGTAGCTGCCTGTGCATTTTCTTTCTATTCTTATATTTCATTAATTTTTTTTGGAATATCATATGTTAAAAAACAATCTTCTAAATGATTTTTATGACTAATAAAACATCTTTCACAAATTAGTCTATTTTTATTACAATTTTTGTTTAAACATACCCTATTGATTATCTGACCAACACAGTTTTCATTTTAGCAAAGAACTTTGACTTAATTCATAATTGTATTATTAAATAAATAATTTATAAATATATATTATAAAAGAAGAATCTATTTTAATATTATTTATGCAAATATTCTAGATATCTTTATTAGTATTCATAAATTACTAATTTAATTAATTCATTTAACTTATATACTATCATCGTCAGTTTGAACCTTTTCTTAAGAATTATTCATCTAACTATTTAAATTAAAAATAATAATTACCCAACAGGAGATAATTCCATATCTTTATTCAAATTTTCTATTTAAAATTCTATTTTTTGTGTTCCTGAAAAGACTAAGTCGTATGCTTAATCAATAGGAATGAAATCTTATCTTGAAATATATTTTTAAAGAAATGTTTTCTTCTCTAATGATTCAATAAAACGTTTAGGTAATCTAAACATAGGACCTTTGTATATTATAAATTCTAGAGAAGCTATTAATGCAAAAACTAGAACTGTTAATCGAGTTTGATTAAATAATTATAAAAATACTAGTAAGCTTAGAAGATAATATTTGGTTTTCATTATAAGTGGAAAGAACAAAATTTCAGTTTCCTCATTAGGTTTTATAAGAGCTCTAAGGATTTAATGATAAATTACTTTGTTGCAATAAAATAAACAGCAACATTCCAAAAACCAAAATGATCAGAATACATCATTTCCTCATTATAATCAAATAAACAATATAATCTAACTATTAAAAAGATGCATGTCTAATTATTAATCATATAATACCATTCCAATACTGTTTTTGATTATAAATTCTAACAAATATAAAATACTCCCTAATCTTCTTTCTGCATTATTAAGATCAGGCAGACAACATAAATTAAAGATGAATGACAAAAACGTTCCTTTATATTGAAATTTATCAAATACCTTAAACTAATGCTGATGTTATCAATTGCCAAATACAAACATATTACAATGATATTGGCTAAAATTTTAACTAATTTGCAATGAAAAGTTCTATGATCCAAAATATTGCAGCAATTATTATAAAAAGCTTATTTACTATAGGTGTAGATTGCCAAAAAGCAATTAATATATTATGATTAATATAATTCATATTAATTAAATAACTAAGGCATAAAATCTATTCTCATGATCTTAGAAGGATTATTAATTGAGTGGTGATCATTTATGAACTAATAATAATTTATATAAATTAAAAAGTATAAAAGGATTCAAAGAAATAAAAGATGATATACTATACTTTATTTCAAATTAAGTAAATTATCATAAAAAAATAACTAAATTATATAAAAATTAAAATATATATTAATTGACAGTTGTCAACTTAAAAAGATATTATTTTAAACAAATGATTTAGCTTAGCTGATACTCTTCTTATTTTATATAAATATATAATTAGTTGATAATATAAATTGTGCACACTTGATTGTAACAGTATTAATTTTAATAATACGTATTTCATGCATTATAAGTGAATATGGTTCGAATCTTGTGATTTAAATATTCTTTTGTAAATTATGAATTCATTCTTGCTCTATGATCAACAATTTCTTCTTCAGCAATAACTTTTGCTTCAATAACTTGTTTAATTCAACTCATTGATGGCTTTGAGGTAAGTTTTACAATTAATGTTTATTTAGAACTGCTTGCTCTCTATAAGTGTAGTAAAGTCCTTAAATTTAGCCCCGATCTCCTCAAGAAACCCATCCAATCGAACAAAATTCTATAGTAAATGATGAATAAAGTTCATTTGAACTATCTAAATCCCAAAAAATATCGAAAGCCATAAAAAAATCAAAAGAAACAAAGTCTAACAACTAAAATTCTTCTCAAAAACATAAATAAAAAAAGATATTCTTATCCATGAAAGACATTAAGGATGTCCAATATAAAAGGTATTAAGTTTTATTTATCTAGAAATAAAATCCAAAGTGAGAACAAAAATGAAGAGGTAGTAACGAAATAAGAAGAGAAGAATTGATTTGTAATATACTCTCCATTATTTTCTATATTAATATCAAATCCATTATTTTAACATTCCTTTTTAAACCAAAAGTATATTAAACATATATTTTTATAAAAAATCATTATAAAAGTCCACTTACAGTAGCTTCTTGAGTAATTAAAAGAGACTTAAGACAAGCATAGAGCAACCATTCATTATAATGGTTAATATACATTTATATAATTTTAATGATAAATAAATCGTATGATCCGTCATTATATAAATTGCATCGATTTACAATGATAAATTATAATAAATATATATAATTTATAATAATAATTATTTACATTATAAAAATATTTTTATTAAATAATCAAATGTATCTTATTGTTTCCTCTTTATATTACATTAATATCTTACAAATAATCTTACTGGATTAATTTAAATAAAATTATAATAATATTATCAAAAATTCATATGTTTTTTGTGGCTTAATTTATAAACCTAAATACATGAAGGCACTCATGTATGAATAAACTCAATTATTGTAATTTATTGAAAAAATACTAAAATAGTTATGCCATGCTCAATAATTCTATGAATTTAGAAAATAAATAACAGAATGAGTCATCAAATAAATATTGCTAAATAAATAATTATTAATTATGTTGCTTTTCATATTTATTGCATTAGCATCCTCATTAAGAATTCCAAAAAACTTTTTCATTTCTAATATTGAGAGGACAGTGTAATTAACTGATAGATATGTCAATATCTAATCTAAAGTAACTATCAACATCATCTTAAGATTATTTTTTAAAATGATGGAGTAATTCCTATTGAAAGGATTTATTATACAATCCATAATGCATTATCAGATAGATTATATCATGTCAATATAGAAGAATGCAATGCAAAAAAAATAATAGAAGATGTGGATGTAAAATACAAATAGAATGCCACAGTCTATGAATTTACTTTATTGAAATCAATTGATCCATTCTCCAATTTAGAAGTAGAATTAAATGAACATTATTATAAAAGATTTAAACCACTACCTAAAGAAATAGGAGTAGAGGTATTATATATTACAAATAATATATAGGATGAATAATTAGTCCAATTTATGGATTCTGTATATTTCTTCACTCCTTATTTGGTCAAAAATTAAATAACTTATTATGAAACTCCAAAAATTATGTAAATATGTATATAAATCTTTAAGCTCATACTCACTAAAATCTGCCACCTAAAGAAACCAACTTTTAGAATTTGGACCTTTCTAGGATATTAAACCTTTTTCTACATAAATTCACACAATTCATCTAGAAAACAATACACCAATGACTGTTTTTACAAAAGCTTCTAAAATCATTGAAGTATCACATTGGGGTAATATTCTAATTGAAGAAAATTATTCAATTGAAAATCAAGGAGCAAAGTTAAAAGGAGAATTTGGAAGAGTTAATTTTAATAAATACAATCCAAATGTAGGAAAACCCTCTTTGAAATAATTATCTGCATCACTTCCCTATGATTCTTGGGGAGTTTATTATCGGGATGAAATTGGAAACATTTCTACTTCCAATGCTGCCAAAGGGGTAACATTTATTTATATGATTATCCTAAGAAACTTAATGGAGAAAATTAAGCCTTGATCTAATTAAGACCAAGATTTGCAATATTTGGAGGATGGAGAAGTAATTTTACTTTAGGTTATAATTTACCAACAAAAAAGTATTCAACATCTATATAACTTAGATATTTAGAATAAGATGGAAATAATTTTAAATTAACTTTGAATTATTCTTTCTCTGTAAAGGAAATGGTATCTGACAGTTATAACTTCTAAATATCCTTACCAGAAGGAGCTTATGATATTCAAGTTGATTTGGCATTGTAAGTTGAAAGAAATGATACATTATTATTTTCTTACTTTGATACAGTTGGTAGACCTACAATCATTTTAGATAAAGCTACAACAAGTTAATTCGATAATAAGCAAATTATTGTATAATGATATTTCTAACATAGATCACATATAAATTTTCTGGAATTTCAATTTTAAGAGAGCCGTTGATGATTTTTGGAACATTTTTGTTTGCCTTTTTATTGATTATTTATTTAAGAAGACTAGATTTGTAGACATTAAAATTAAAAGAGTGATATATATTTTTAAATTCATATATTAAATCATTAATCCTTTAGAAATTGTAATTTATTTCCTGTTTATTGAAATAATTTAAACTTTTATTAGATTATTATCCTTTTGAATAATTCTTCAAACAAATTATGATTTACTTTATGTATGAATAATTATTATCCTGATTGTTTACATTAACTATTAGAATTAAAAATTTCATTTCCTAATTTTAACTTCAGAAATATAATAATCATATTTTAAAGACTCTAAATTAATTTAACTTTCAAAATTGTCTTGCTTTATTTTGTAATTTTATGCTAGTAATTTTGTAATTAAAGTGCATGAATAATTTTTATGATATTTCAAAAAGTTGATGCAATGATAAGGAATGGTTTGATAAAGTTGTTCTAAACATGTGGAGTGATAAGTTTATGTTTTATTTGAGTTTAAATTCTCTGTAGCATATTTCTAATTATATTAATGTATTTATATTTAATGTATTATTTAATATTATCACTAATCATTATTCTACGTTTAATTCAACATTAATTCCTGGACCAATCTTGAAGTTTGTAATATCCTTGAAAGTTGGTAAAGTGCATTAGAAATCAATTACTCTTTTGTGAATCTAATTCATAAATAATTTTTAATACTCTCATCTCAAATCTATCCCAAGTCTTTGAACCTTCACCACAAGGACTCTTTCTGATAGTCATTTTGAGATGCTTTGTTGGCATTCTGATTGGTCCTTTGAATACAACTTGCTAGCCTGAATCTCTCTTAATGTTGAAATTTAATCTTTACTTGAATTCCTCTAGCCTTTTCAATAACTTAATTAGAGAAATTTTCCAAATCTTAAGCATTTCTTGATGTAACAATCATTCTAATTTTTTTGACTTATTGTTCATCTTCTACTTTCTTTTCTTTCTAGTCAGCCATAATGTTTTTAGTTTTTAAAATATATTTTTAATAAAAGATTTAAAATATATTTCCTCTATTAGTTCATTTATTATATTATTATATTCATAAAATTGGCAATCTTTTTCTTGATTTGTTATATTAATCCATCTATATCTTATGAAGAATCCAAAACATTCCTTACTAATTCTATTTAAAATAATTAATACATAATTTTAATCATAGGGTTTATTAGACATTAAAGTAGGTAATAATATATATAGATATCAATTTAAACAAACTGCAATTAATGCCTAAATCTCAATAAACAAATATTGTAAAATTGTATCATAAAGGATTATTTAAACATATTTTATTATTATTCTTCACATATAACTTAAATGATACTAGTTGTTCAGCATAAAACTATTTATTTCTTGAAATTGAAATCAATAAATTTTGTTATTCTTTATGGCTAAATCTTATTTTCTAAATAAAGTACATTTATAAATTCTAGAGATTCCACTATTGATAATTATTCTTCCAAAGAATGTTATATTATTTAAATGATTAAATCCCAAAATAACAAAGTCGTCAATTTATTATAATCTATCTTAGATGACAGTCCAGAATTTTGGATTCAAAGACCTTAAATATTAATTCAATTCCAACTATCAGATGAACTCTCTATTGTTAATAGGAATAGATTAATCTAAAAAACAATATATTTCGGAGGTTATTATCTAAAATATGGAGATGATGTATGAATAATTTCTATTATTATATAGAAATTCCTTGATGTTAGAAATCTATTTCTTGAGATAGTTTACCATCCAAGAACATCTCAACCAGGATTTAGATTAAGTAAAAATGGAGAGAAACTGGATGCATATGGAGATATCTAAAATTGGGTAGAAGTCTTAAGAAAGTATACAATCTAAACGAATTTGTAATAAAAATACAAAATAATCAAGAAAATTGGAGAGGGAAGCTAATTTCAAGTATTTATGACTTTTATATTACTAAAAGGTTTTCAAAATTAGAAACAAACTAACTGGGTAATAAAATGCTGTTAAAATATATGATAAATTGAAATTACTTAATTCTCCATATTTACTTGACCTTGCCAAAAAACAAATTAATATGAAAAGGCAATTTGATCATAAAAATTTAATTCGTCTATTTGAAATTTTTGAAAGTGCCAATCATCTCTATGTTCTAGAAGAATTAGTTGAAGGAGGAACATTAGAAAGCAAAATTTCATCAACAACATTTAATTAACAATAAATCATATTAATTATAAAGCAAACCTTAAATGGATTATAAGAGATGCATAAGAAAGGATTTATACATGGTGATGTTAATCTTAAAGCAATAGGATTCAAAAGTGAATAAGATATAGCTTCCTTGTGCTTATTACATTATTCTAAAGTGATGTCAATGAATGCAGCAAGAAACTCTACTAAAAAAATGTTAAGTCAAAGACCATCCTTAAAAAATGATAAAACTCATTCTTCAGATCTATAATAATTGGGAATTATTTTAATGAGATTACTTACTGGCTATCAGTTTAATCAATTTAATTTACCTAGTTAAATGGATGATATCAAAAGCATTCTAAATTTCTAATAAACAAACAAAGAATTAGAGATTTTACTTTAGTAATTACTTTTAATTGATTTTGAATTATAACTTAGTGATACTAACACACCACTTGAAGTGTTAAAAAATGATATTTTTAAGAAATCAATAGAACCATAAAATTTCATTCTTAAATATCAAACTTTAAATAATAAAAGAAGGTTAAGTGAATAAAGTAATAGTGATGATGAATCTATGGAAATTCGTTCTAGAGTTAACACATTACCAAATATTTAAGATAGAAAGAGTGACTCCAGAAGTTTGTCAAATAGAGTTCAAAATATAGTATCTCCACTCAAAATATCTAAATTTAATAAAATTGATTCTGCTTTAAAACCACCTTCATAAAACTCATAAAGAAGACCAATAAATCTATATTAACTACCAAGAATGAATCTTATGCCTAAGATAAAGTAAAAAGTTTTATGATTCTAATAATATCATTATTTCTCTATCTATTAACAATCCTTTAAATTATTTAATTATATTCAATTTTTTTTGTTAAAAATATCTTATATTGTTACTAATTAAATATATAGTCAAAATAAATAGATTATTAATAATTTTATCATCATTTTTGATTAATCTATTAGGCTGCCTATGATAAAGTTGCCTGAATTGATTTTTTAGCTGCTTCATTAAATCTTCGCTCTTCAATTTAAACTAATATTTTATTAATCATAAATACTTTATTTTTATAATTTAGATCTTTAAACATTTGGAATTAAAAATTGCTAAACTAAGTCTTTAATGATAGTTTCATCACTATTATATTTTCTTTCAAAGTATTCAACAGGAGTATTCATCTTTTATTTTCTTAGATTAGTCATAATAGTTGCTTATCTTGTGGCAGCTACAAATTTATTTATATATCTCTACCTTATTCTATAGTATTCATAAATATCCAATGTAAATATGTATCAACAGTTCCTTAATGTACTCTCATAATTTAATTATATTAGACATCTTCTCTATCTCTTAAAATTTATTCTGCCTATCTAGTACCAGCCTCTTGTATTTCTCGTAATCTTCTATCTTCTTCAGCTGATTTAACCATTGAAGCAATTCTTTTCTCTTATTTAATTCTGAGCAACTCTTTGCTTAACATATCCAAGGTTTCTGCAATCACTTCTCCTTAAATAGCTTCCAAAGCAGCATTCTTAACTTTTTCTTCATGTTATTACATTAAAATTTCTTCTTATTCAGCTTCTGGTAGATCTGGTATTTTAGCAACTGTTAATAATTCCTCAATTAAGGCAGTTCGCTATATGAATATCAAATTTATTAATTACCTTTTCTTTTCCTTCATACATTATATTCTACATAGCTCTACCTCTAAATAATCTTTGAAGTAGGATAATAGCTGAATTCTTTTTATCTTCTGATTATCTCTTAACTGCTTCTTCTTTAAATTATTCATAATTTTCAAATTTCATTTCTTGTCTTTTAACATCAACATTTTCAAATTCTTAATTATATGTTGGAGTAGCAGGTCTTATAATAATATTTTTATTTCCAATATGATCAGCTTAAGAATCATTTGATTAATCTGATTTATTTGAGCCAAATATTTAATTTCTTGCTTTGTTGACTTCTATCTTGTGTTGAATTTCTAATCTTAGTGTAATCCTTTTCAATAGTTTTAATAAATTGAGCCTACATTTACGGTTGTTTCTAAAATGGATGGTTTAATTGTAGTTGATAATTCAGTCAAACCTTTATAAGTATTTAATGCAACTGGTTACACCTCATACTTACTAGCTATTTTATCAAGACTTAATCCTTCTCTTGTAATACCAGCATAAACTTTAGATGCAAAATTAGCATAATCTTCAATAATTTCTCTTCCTTTATCCTCGTTATCAATTTCTTTTCTGCTTTTCTACATCTTTCTAAGTATTTTTATCTTTCTCTTTTAAATTTTAGCCACCATTCTGTTCTTCAATTCTGTTTTCTTGATTTTAATGCTTTCTATTCTTTAAGCATTCTTTTCTTCTACATCTTTTTCTCTTTCTTTTAATGCTTCTTACAATAAATATAATCTCTCATTCTAATTTCTAAATCAAATTAATTTTGGAATTACATCTTGATATCTGTTTCCTTCTTCTTCCACTCTCTTTCTTCTTATGACTTCATTAATTATCTTCTTAATTTAAATGAAGCTTCATCAGATATAGGAGGTAATGCATTCTCAAACCAAACCTTTTCTCGATTCCATTCTATAGACTCTAATTCTTCAATTGAAGCAGGTAATCCCTTATCCCATTTCAAATGTTGCAATGCTAAAATTTCTATATTTTATTCATCATTCTAATCATGGGCTGGTGTATATGGGTCAGTCTAAGCTTCAGCCTCTCTGTAATCAGTTTAAATTTCAACATCTTTAACCTAGTAAAATAAATTGTAGTATTACTCTCTCTATAGTCACTTTTACTGGAGGAGGTTATTCTTTCACTTATTATACTGGGGGTTGACTCAATTTAATAGGAGTATCAGTCATTGTGGGCACTAAAGGTCTTTTAAAATACAGAGGACGAGATGTTCCACTAATGTAATTGTACATTGATTGATTCCTATATTGATCATGTAAGACATATGCTTCTTGCATTGAATATTTTTTATATTTATTATTATTCAAAAATTATAATATAAAAAATAGGACCTACTTGGATTCGAACCAAGGTCTTGAGGGTTAGAGCCTCAGGTACTAACCGCTATACGATAGATCCAGTAATACTAAATTGTTTGATATAAACTAGATATATGATTATTTTATTCCTGATATACCATGTCAATATTTGAAATTTAAAAATTTAAGTATTAACAAGTAATTGTATCTATAATTAATAAATAATATGGAATTATGAAGACTATGTAAACCTAATTAATAACTAGAATTATATACAATAAATTTTAGATTATATAATTTAATATTGGTATGAGGTAGGAGAGTATAATTTATAAAACAATTTTCAGAATATATAAATGTCTTTTCTGAAAAGTAGAGTTTATTATTTACTTGCAAGATTATTTATGCTTATTATTTAGTAAAGCGCTATCAGCAATAAAATGTCTTTTGATGAATGAAGATAATAATACTTTATAGAAACATCAATAAAAGACTATATTATTTGGGGTATTGCTTTTTATGGATATCCATCATTTTATAATTAAACAAAAGAAATCAATTAATTAATAAAATTACTATATGAATAAGTTAATTTTTGATTTAAAGGTATGGGAATCATCTGTCAAAGAAAGCAATCTTAGAGGACTTTAAAACCTATTTGGCAGAAAAATGTCTAAGTAATTTTTGATCAATCCTTTGTTTTGATAATAAATAAATTAGATAATTTTCACATATTAAATACTAAGACATTTAAATTGAATTAGATTGCTTTAACGAATTATTTTAAATTTAAAAATTGATTCATAAAATTTCACGAATGATAATTATATAATTCATAATGAATGAAATGAAAAAATAAAAAAATCAAATGATTAAAATAAGAGTTGGAATATCATAAAATGGGGTTTCTAATATATATTAATGGATGCTGATTACTCTGAAACAATTAGAATATGTATTGCATATTAAATAATTCATTTTTGTAAGGGAAATGTATTGGATTACAAATATGATAAATGAATACTTAAGGGTAAAATGAATCTAGAACCAAATCAATATCAAAAATATAATTTGACAAGTTCTTTTAAATGATTTCAGTTAAAAGAGTTATAATTGTTTTTTAAAGAGGTTAATTTTGAGGAATAAATTATTTCAATAATGATTAAGAATAAGGTAGAACTTATTCAATTTATATGAATTATAAATATCTGTTATACTTACACGATATTAACTTAAAAATTCTATATTATTAATATAAAAATGGGTAATCAATGTTCATCAAAAGAGAATTCCTCATCTGATGTACCAATATCAAGAACTAGTCTAACAAGGATCTCAGTTCAAGATAAATTGTTAAAAGATAACAATACCTTTATAAATTCATGCACTGAAACTTATTTTAAAAAATTCCACAAGGTATTAAAGACATAATCTAATATTAGAAAATAGTGGAAAATGACATATAAGAATTATGTAAAAATATGAATCCGAAAAAGTTGTTTGTTAAGTTAAAAGAAAAGTATCCTGATGATGTTGAATAATAGATAATTTATAAAAAGATTTCTAATGACATGCAATAAAAGGGGAAGCATCTCTATAATTAGCTCATTTTACATTATAGTTAATTTTTGAATGAGCTTTTTGAATTCGATGATTAAATTCCATTAAAATCTATAACTTCATATAATTATGGAGATGTAAGGACCAGTACATAACTTGTGAGAAATGTTAGTTTCAAAAGAAGTTTTTCTGAGAATTTTAGAATTTCGCAACCATCATTTCCAGATTAAAATATGACATAATAATCAATTAATAATTAAAATATTGCTAGGCAATTTCTTGGGAATCAACAATTGGCATACTTATTTTTAGAATAGTTAAGTTGCATGTTTAAACTTTGTTCTACTATTATTGAATATATATATGGATCATTTATTTCTTCTGTTTTTGGCACTGATATAGATGCTTTCACAGATCGTTAATTATTCATTTGTAAGATTTATTAAAAAGACATTTTTAAATCTATTCCTTAAATATCTATATTGTTATCTAATGCTTTACCAATAGTTTACAATAATAGATCTGCATTAATTAGTAATGATTGTGCATCACCTCCTATTTTAAATCCAAGTTTAATGCCTTAAATGACTGAAAACATTTAAACTGAATATTATTTTGATTTATTGGATTCAACAGAATAAAAAATAGATCAGTAATCAATATTAAATGAATAAAATTGGAATACATAACCTTATTCATAAACCTTTGCCTTAATTGAGAGCATTATAAATTGTAAAATGCCTTGGTTAAAATTTAAATTGATAGGAAAATTAGATAATTTAATTGTTGAGATCTTTTTATCATCTCGATCAAATACTTAAATCTCACATTTTAAAGATATCATTCAACCTGAAGATTCTAAAATTGAGGTGTTAAAATATATATTACAAAAATATATGTGTTCAAGTAAAAGTTAAAATCTATTATTATGTTATTATTATTTAAGATGGATGTAGGAATCTGATTCAGTTATACATTAGAAATTAAAAACATTTACATGTCCTTATTTTATTCGATTTATATCATTATATGAGGTGGCATATAATTACTATTAAAAAAAATCAGCAATGCTTCTATTTAATTAATGAGTTTATTTAATGTTATTTTTATTATTTTTATAAATCGCTTATGCAAATCAGGATGAGGATTACGTTCGCTTTAATTCAACCATTAATGCCAATCTAAGATATGGATAATTTATATAATTAATTCCTAATACATTTGGAATGGGAACAAACAATCAAAGTCCAATTGTAGATGGGACAGCTGTCATTAATTTGACTATAAGTTCTCCAGTAAAGAATGAATTCGACTTTTTTATCTTTGACTCTCCTTACAATGAATTTTATGTCTGTTATATACATTTTTCAGAAAGATCAGGAAAATTATGTGAATAATTAGTATCCAATATATGTCAACCTTGTCCAAAAAATTAAATATACTTTTAAAAGTTAGTATCAGTATTTTTGTAAGCAGTGATGAGTGTTTAATTAAATTATTAAACTCAAATAGAAAATGCTACAAATATGAATTCATTATGTTTTTTAGGTTGTTAGAGTGATTAAGTAGGTTCATTTATAATTGCAAATACATCTTATAAAAATTATCAGAATGCAGCCTCATATATGATATTAGACAATACACCTTTCCCAAATCTTGTTGATTGTAATATTACAATTAAAAATTGTTAAAATGCAAATTCAGAAATAATCAATAATATATCAGATGATAGCTTTATAAATTTCTGTAAAATTATGAGAAATATAAGTTGTGTTTAATAATTTTAAAATATCACAAAACCTGAAATATAATTTGCAATAGATTTCAATATTTAAGTAAAAATATAAATGTATTCTTAGATTACTCCGAATAACTACCTATATTATGTCCAATATATGGTAATGATAATATTAGTAATCATAATTGTCTTTTTGTTTATTATTTTATGTGTTATTGCGATGAGATATAAAAGAGTCAAAAAGAAAATCTAACAATTTATTAAGTAAAAAAAGTGATATAAACATCATAATGATAGATTAATATTTTTTAATTAAACACTAAATTATTAATCTAAAATATAAAGCATCACAAACTCATTCATTTACAATCATCGATATATTACTTTTATTTAAATTATATCATTTCTACATTATTTAATTGATTTTATATTTTATTAAAAATCAAATTTCATAATTCTTGGAGATACTTTCAAATTCAATCCCTAATCATAGATGATTTAAAGTTATTGTATTTGCAATCAAAATTATAAAGTAGCTCTCTATAAAGTCTGATATACTAAACTTATTAGAATAAATGTAGGAAGATACTTATGCTTTACTATTCATATTAATAGATATGATTAAATAATCTCAAGTTTTTGTAATTTATGTTGAACTTTTAATATTTTTGTTGCTTATTTAATTAACTTAATATAAATTAACAAAAAGTTTGAATTTTAAGAAAATAAAATCTGTTATCAAACTATTATCATTTAAGTCTAATATCTTTAAAGTAGGTATCCAAATCTTAAGAAAGGATTTCCTTAGGAAGTGGTTTACAATAGAATGCATATAATCCATATTATTAATTTTTTTTAATTATTTTCTTTCATTTTATTTGATTAATATCTAGAGTATAGATGTTTAATAAAAATTATTGATCAACTCTTATTACTTATCCTGAAGTCTAGAATTCTGTTAAATGTTATTATAAAGTGGAAAGAGTTTGTATAAATTGAGAATAGATTAGAATACTATGTTTTAGTTTATTTTGATTTTAAAATTTAAGATTTTATTTTGTTTAAAATGTCCTAAAAGAAGCAACAAATGCAAGTTGAGTAAGTTATTGTATTGAGTATGTAGATAAAAGGTTCCTGAAAACATCGCCAAAAAGACTGTAAGAGATACTAAATTGAGAGATGCTGTTGCTAAGAGAAGAACAGAAAGATTGGCTGCAAATAAAACAAGAAGAGCTCAATGGGAAAAAAGTGCTTAAGCTTATGAAGCTGAATATAAGGCTGCAGATAAGAGCTTAGTTGATAATTTACGTAAAGCTAAGACTGAAGGTGGATTCTATGTACCTGCAGAATCTAAATTAATCTTGGTGGTCAGAATCAGAGGGTATGATTTATTTTATTAATAAAAGTATCAACACCTTGAATCCACAGGTTAGATAAACATTGAGACTTTTAAAATTAAGATAACTTCACAATGCAGCCTTTGTTAGAGTCAACAAGGCCACAATTGAAATGATCAGAAAAGTTGAACCATATGTCACCTATGGATATCCAACAAGAACAGTCATCAAAGACCTTGTCTACAAAAGAGGATATGCCAAAATTAATGGTCAAAGAATCCCAATCACAAATAATAATGTGATTGAATAATCATTAGGAAAAGTTGGTATTCACAGCATTGAAGATCTTATTCATGAAATTACTACAGTAGGACCTCACTTCAAAGAAGCAAATAGATTCTTGTGGTAATAATTAATTCTAATATTTTAGGGCATTCAAATTGAGAGGACCAAGAGGTGGATTCATTGCAAAGAGAAAGTCTTTCATTAATCAAGGAGATTGGGGAAATAGAGAAGATCTCATCAATGATCTTGTTAAGAGAATGATTTGATTCAACAGTAATATATATACATTAATAAATAAATTAATCAATTATTTCATGAATAAGTATCGAGGCAAGTATGATGATAGTTATAAAGTCATTAAAACTGAAGGAAATTAAGATGTTAAATCTAAAATAACAGAACAACATTTAAATCGATTGACTACTCGAAAAGCCCCTTCAATTACTTCATAATTGATAAAATTTCCTATTTAAAATCAAGAAAAGAAAGCTAAATCACCTATTCTAAAAGAAGAAAAGATCTTAGACTTATTATGCTTATCAACTTAATAACTTAAATAAGTGTTCAAATAACCACCAGTCACATCCACCCGAAAGAGTATTAAAGTTATAAGAAACACTTCGTTACCTAAAGATTTCTTTACTTTGTGATAATATCATTGTAGTATTAATATATATAATTTTAAACCATATATGTTCTAAACCTATCAAGTAATATGCTAGATTGAAACTATATTTATATATTCCTTTCTATTTAAAACATAAGAAAAATTAGATAAAGAGGGCACATTAGATTATTTTGTGATCTTAAATTAACATCATTATTTAAATTTATATTTTCTAGAAAATTGAATCTAATTATTGTCTTTATGTTAATTTTATATTTCATAAATAGCATAGAGTACACTTTTAAATGAGTAAAATTTATTATTAATTAATAAATTTGATAGATGTGGAATACTCTAAAAGAATAAATTATTAGATTTTAGGGACTTAATTAACAGTTTCTAAATGAAAAATATCTTTTATATTTTTTTGATCAATTTGTATTTAAATCTTTATGAAATATTATTTAAAAAAATCATATTTCTAAAACCTATGATCATTAATGACTAAAAAATACTAGATATCAATTATTGTGTTTAGAATTCTCAGAATACCACTTAAACATTATTTATTAAATATATTAAATATTTGATTTAATTATTCATCAAATATTCTAAAATGGGTTTGTATTAAAATTTATTAATTTATGTAAAAGAAATTAAAATAAATGAGATTTAAAGAGATTTATAATGGTGAATTAATATATATTTAGAGCACTGAGTTAGTGGTTTCTGTTAATTATATAAATATTAAAATTGTAATTTCAATGCACGAAATTAAATAAAATATTTCACGTTGATTTCCAATTTTGCCCATCAAATACTAGTATTCTTCTTTAATCCTATGAGCAATTTCCATGATTGTCTTAAACAACATTTTGTAAAGCCCAAATTCTACCTTAATAAATCACAGGGGTATTATTCCAAAAACCTTCTGCTTGTGGAAGTTATTTTGTTTCTATAACTTTAGCAGTTGTTTCATTGATTTCTAATATCACACATTCTTTAGAACCCTTATTATTTTCATAATATCCTCCAAAAATCATTAATTAATTTTAATCAATTTAAATTGAGCACATCATTGAAGCTAAGTGTAATTAAGAAGTAATTGTACAAGAAACCCATCTATCCATCATTAAAAATTCAATTTATTGATTAATTTTCAAATTTTAAACTAGAATTATATTAATTATTTATTACTTAATCCTCCTGCTACTGTAACAGCATCATTAAAAATACAAACACTTGGAGATGCTATTGCATTATTTAAATTTGGCAAACGTCTTGTTCTTTTGTTTATACAATCAAAAACTTCACAATTTTATGTAATTACTAAATTATCCAAATAACCACCAATTAAATATAATTCATTATTTTTCCATGTTAATCCATGAGAACTTCTTCCATAAGTCAATTATCCAACCTCTTATAATTAATAATTGGAAAAATTAAATTAATAAATCTTTCCACTTTTTTTATTATTAGGAAGGGATCCTCCAGTTAAATAAATTTAACCATCAGTAGTCATTATTGACTTAGAATAAGGTAACACTTCAACATAATTTGATATTTGTACAGGTCTCCAAATTTGATCTGGTAAACTTAAATCATATAACCATATAGTTGATTTTCCAGTTTCAAAAAAGTGGAGTAATTTATATTTCCCTCTAAAATACTCATTTTATTATAGATAGGTTTCTTAATATTATGAAACATGACTTTAACTAAGGAAAATAGTATTTTATAATGGAATAAAATCTAATTTTGCATAATTATTTAAAGCTGTTTAGATATGTTATAAATTGGATTAGTTTAATTAAACCATTACTTATTAAGTTGTTGTTTTATTTTATAAGTTTTTCATTGTTTTTTTGTATTTCAATAAAGTTTTCTTTAAATCCATAGTGCAGATTTTCTTAATGAATTAAATTAAATTTGAGCTTTCTAAACCAACATTTAAATGTTCCAATTCATTCATTGTATTTTTAATGCTTTCTTATAATTGATTAAATGTTTATTAAGAGTTAGATAATTATTCTAAATATGATTTATATTATTCCTCTAAGGAGAAAAAATGTTAGGTCACTAAAGTAATTGCTATTTCTTTTCCTTTTCGAATTTCTTTAATGGTTTAATCATCATTATCACTCAATCCATATTAATCAGCATCCTAAATAATTTTCTGTATCTCTTGAATTCCAGTGCTAATCTTCTTTAGGCATTACTATTTCACATTTTTAAAACTGTCAATATCTGCACTTGTTTATACTTGTTAATGATATTTTGTATGTGATTCAATACATTCTGGACATAAAGGTTTTAAACATTCTGGATTTTAACAAAAGTTGGTGAATTGTTCAGTTGGATGATTTGAGCAAAGTTATTTGATGAATGGATTTGAGGGTATGTGATGACTCATCAGAATATAAATTTTATTTTTATTAAATTATTAACAAATACCAAAATAATAATACTGTAATTTTCTTCTGTATTCAATTGAATCTATGTATTATTTATATATTTTTAATAAATCATTATAAATGTTTTAGTTCCGATATCGGCCTTTAACCTTCCCATTTATTAACTTAATCTAGAAAAGATTAATTATCAATGATAGTATTCCATAATTTCTTAACTGTGTCTAAAGTTACATTATTTAATTCTGCAATTTAATCAAGACTTAAATTATTCAATTCTGGATTACTAGATAATTATACTATCATATATTCAACAACACTAAATATAATCTACAATAAATACCATGTTATTGTTTAAGTTTTTTAACCTCTGATAATATTATTATCCATAAGCTTATGAAGTATGTCATAAATTGCCATAGATTCAGATTCATTGTATGGCAAATTGTGCTTTTTAATATTATTTACAATATTTTAGAAAATAGTTTATTCTCCTGGATTATTTTTTTAATAATTTTAACTCACTTAATTGATTTATTGAGGATTCTACATTTCATGAGGTTAATTTATTTTATCTTATTCAATAATTTAAATATTTTATTGTTGGCATTTACAAATACTTGAAGTAGTATTTGGATTAATTTAAGCAATATTGATGCAATTACAATTTGAACATTATGCATTATTCATAAACATTAAAATATTATTGTTTAAATATCAATAAGAAATCAGTCTTTATATTGGTACAAAAATTCGTCTAATAATTTTTAATATAAATTAAATAACGAATAGATGCTATGTTTAAATTTAATGAGAACCGAATGTACTTTTTAAGTAAAAGTAATTAATTATTCCAAATCTGACAGAAAAACAAAATTCTTGTATTGAAGAAATTTAATTTTCAATGCAATTTTTTATTTGTAATATTGAAAAGAATGATCTGAAAAGTATGTGATAGTATGATAAAATTAATTTAATTTCTTTTTTTAGTATATCTCTATGTAAATGAGAATTTTTCGGATTGATATTGGAATATTAAAAAAAAGTTAAAATTCATTTTATATTAAATAATGATTCAAATATTATTCAACTCTGATTAGCTTTATTTATCATATTACAAAAATAATTCTTAACATTATTATAAAATTTTATTATTTTTCCCATGAGTCGGGATACTTAATAAAAAGTTTTTCTGAATAGATTTGTAGTGAAAAAGAAAATATCATCTGGTGCTTTTGGAGTGGTGTTTCTAGTTTTAGATAAATAAACAAACTTAGAACATGCACTAAAATTAGAAAAAGAAGATAATGAAGAGATGAGATCTTTAGAAAGGGAAGTGGAAATATTGAAATAACTTAATGAAGCAGAGGGGACTCCTAAATTGATATGGTTTGGAACAGAAGATGATTTTAATCTCATGGTTATATAATTATTAGGGAGAGATTTGTCATTTTACTTTAGACAATAAAAAAAATTCAGTCTTAAATGTTCTATTTAGATTGCATATGACTGTGTTTCGATATTAAGAAATATACACAATAGAAATGTCATTCATAGAGATTTAAAACCTGAAAATATATTGATGTCTAAAGATAATGAAAGTCTATACATTGTTGACTTTGGTATTAGTAAGGTTTATTGCGTTTAGGGTGAACATATGTACATTTTGTTCAATTTAAATCTTTTAGGCCATTTCGTAAAGATAAAACATTTATGGGTACACCAAGATATGCCTCAATTGCAGCACATTTAGGTCATGAAATAGCAAGAAAAGATGATTTAGAATCATTATTTTATGTTGTTCTCTATTTTCTTCGTGGTAGCTTGCCTTGGTAAAATTTACCTGTCTCTGAAAATGAAAGAACTAAAGCAGTTGGAGATATAAAATAAAACATTGATCTAAATGATTTATGTGCTAATTAACCTCATGAATTAGTTGATATTTTGTTGTATATCAAGACTTTAAGTTTTGCAGATGAACCAAATTACTAATACATTTTGTTATTACTTAATTAGATTGCTGAAAACAATTAATTCATACTTGATGGAATTTATGATTGGACAGAAGGTTTAATGAAATCAACTAAAAAATTCAGTTCTTTGGAATCAAAAAGATCCTTTGAATTTAATAATAAGATAAAAGAACATTCTCCAGGACCTGTAATGAAAAGTTCATCAAAATTATCTAATTAAATAATATGGACAATAAATGATTAACAATAACTTGGACAAGTAAGGTAAATTATTCTTAAATATAGTTTCCAAATTCATAGTAACATTTATTATAACCTCCTGATCCAAATAAGAAACCAGGATAAAGAAGTGATTTTAGACATCTTTCAAATTCATCTTCTAATTCTAATGTAGGATCTTTTAGTTCAATGAAAATAAAGTATTTACCATCTTAAATTGAAATTGAAAAGCCATCTTTATTTCCAAAATGGGATAGAACTTGTGTTTAATAGGATTCCTAATATTAAGATTGGATGGATGAGAATAATGTTGAAATTCCTTTAGAAATAAAATATTAAAATTATACTAAGATTCAATTATTAGAGTATTTAATAATTATATTTTTAGGATACACAACAAAGGATTCAATAAATTTCTTGAAAACACTTATTGAAAAATTAAATATATTGTAAAATAATGTTCTTTTTTTTTTGACAATCCTTTTTACAAAAATAAAAATATAAGATACTTAATTTATTTATATATTAATTGAATTTACTACATTTCAATAATTAAATGAATTCATTTCGAAGAGTAGTTACCAAAACTAAAACTAGTATCTTTATGCATAAAGAAAACATTGATAATGTTTTAAGAGAACAATTAAATGCATTAAGATAGTTGTAGCCAAAAACTCAAGTACTAAAAAATTAGTAATGAAGATAGTTGATCAAAAACTAGAACAACGTAAATAAGAACTTTTATATGAAATGAGTTAAGAATATCAATAAAAAAATGATAATGTTAATATAGCAGGATATTAATAGATCTTTGCTGAATTGTCATACATTAATAACAAAAAGAGATAATAAATATAAGATGATATTAATATGAAAATTGATTAGGTTATTTTGATTCCAGAGAGATAGTTATAAAATGAGATTGATTAAGAAATTGATTGTTAATAGAGATTAGAAAAAATAATTGATTAGATTGAACATTCAGTAAGGAATATTGAGAAGCAAAATAATTTAATGAAAGAGTAAATTGAATTATACACTAAAAATGAACCTAAAATTCAATTAAAAGAGATTGAAAACAAATAATAATTATCCTTTTTTATTCATTATATAGGTACAATTAAATAGGCAATGAAATTAGAAAAATAATGGTAGACTTAAAAAATAGAAAAATTAAAATAAAAGGCAGAAAAATCTTATATAATTATAGAGTCAAAATTAAAAGAACTACTTGAATAGGAGGATAAAGAAATGTCGTTATTACTTAAATATGAATAGACAAGTGATCTTATTAATGAAATTGATGAAGATATAAAAACTAAATTTCATAAAATTGAACAATGTGCATAGTTATTAGAAGAATTTGATGATATTGATAAATTAAGATTAATATTTGTTTTAGAAAACCCAAATGACTTTGAACTTGATGAGATTTTGCAACATGTTCGAGATCAATTAAGATAACCATTCTCTAGATTACAATTAGCTTCATCTTTATAAGAATATATAGATAGGGCAAGATTTAGTGGAGTCTCTTCAAGAATGAAGATATTTTTTAAATTTCATGATAATGATTTGAATTATTCAATTAACTAATTGATTTAAGTTTATAGAAAATTATAATTTCAAGATGGAACATTAAGAAATAGATATGAAGATTTACTAATATAAAAAGGATAATTAATTAATCATTTACTATTTCTGAATTAATTGTAATTTTATGAATTAGATGAACCAGAATCTATAGCTCCATAAATAGATGAATCATAACATGAAATGGCTCAATACTTCAAAAATATTTAGATAAGATACTTATCAAATAACAAATATTTTTTTGTTAGAATTTTTACAATGCTTACAACAGTTCTTTCTAGAATTTTAAACTCTTTGTACAACATAAAAGAAATTTTGAAATCATGTAATTCTGATATGTTTGGACATGAGTATATAATTATATATATATTATTAGGTTCTACTTAAAATGGACATATAATAAAATGTTTATTTAATTATCTTAAGTAATGTAATAATTAGAAAAATAATATAAAATAAAATTAATAGCTAAAGATCCAAGTATTAGAAATTCTAATTAGTTTTTAAATGCAATATATGATCACATAGAGGAAAAAGCCTTGCGTGAAAAAACTTTAATATAATCTCAACAAAAATAAACAATATACTAAATTTTGCCCCAACTTAGTACAGAATCTATATAAAAAGTTTCTTAATTAATAAATTAAGATATTTTCTTATAATAATTTTTTAGCTTATAAGATCTTGCTTCATTAGTAAACAATTAGAGCCTTAGCTTAAATGAATCTTAAGTGATAAAACTAATATAAATTGAAGGTTATAATATTGCCCATTTTGAATTGAGATCTTCTACTTAACATTTATTTAGAGTGATACAAGATATAATAATTGAATGTAGAACTGTAAAAGAATCTAGTGTTCAAGCTAAGAGTCTAACTAAAAGGTATCATATTTAAGAGATAATTGATAAACATATGTCATCATATGAGTATAAATTCAAGGAATGGAAAAAGGAAGTCATAGAAAATAAGATAAAATAAATTGAACATTAATTTGATGAAATATCAGAAGTTCCAACAACTCCTGATATGAAATTGAAATCAAGTATTGCATCAAATAGTACACATGTCACAACTTAGCCATCAAAATTAACCTTGATTACTTAATTGAGAAAATAATCTACTTTGTTAAGTCCAACTTCAAATAATCTAAGAAGATATCTGAATACAGTCGAATCTTAAATTCCTCATAAATAATCACAACTTCCTAAAGAACCTATTTTTGCACATTTACATCAAATGAGTATCAAAATAAAAAATGAAAAGATTACTACTTAAACTCATTTAAGAACTTTTACACTTTAAAGTATGGATTCTACAAAGTAACATAGCTAACAAAATATTCCACTCAAATTAATGCCTTCAATACCACCTATATTGAATTTTTAATAAAATCTATTAAAAAAACCAACAAATAAGATTATTTGCAGACAAATTAAAAAATGCCAAGTTGTTAAACCTTCACAAACTTAGAGATTAGAATGTAAATAAATATAGACTTTTTCAGACATCTATGAGAAATCAAATAAAAAAATATCTGACTTTTTTAGAAATACTAGTATGAAAATTAAATGAATTACAAAATATATATATTGGATAAATCATATATCTTGCAGTGGTATCCTTTCTTCTTCAGATTTTCTTTATGTTGGGGATCTTTGATCTGAATCTAAAGAATTTACTAAATCCTTGTAATTTTCATTTTCCCTTATTTCATATGTTGCCAATTAAATAGTTGATAATTGATCATAAATTTAGTCATAAGTTTCTTCTTAAGCAAAATCTACAACCTTTTTGATATTAATAAATAAATACCACAGCTCCAGAATCACAACATAGTTTTACTAAATATTACAATGGATTAATCAAAAAGTATTTAATAACCAAGATGATGATAAATAAGACTCCTAAAATTGATATTTATGAAGAGCTTGAGATTCTGATCCAAAGTGAATCTTTTGATACTTATAAGATTCCCCCATTATCTATTAGAGCATCTGATGATGAAGGAAATATGTAAGGGTGACCATAAGTCCATATTGCTATCAAAATATGCATAATAATAGAATATGGAAGTAATGTAAAGACTGAATCATGTAATGCTTCATCGTATGAAGGAGGTTTACGATAATATTTAAGAAGTAAAAACTTCTAAACCAAAAAGTGCATACATAATGCTAAAAACCCTAATGGTAACATTAATGGGATGAGAGTACAATAAAATAATGTTACGAATATAGTGTTAAGGAGATTTGCATAGTATAAGTCAAGATTAAATTCAGGACCAACAGAGAGTCTATTTAAATCTCTTTAAATTTTAGCACTAGCTGCTTCTCTCCTTCTCATCCAATTTTTAATTGGATAAAGTACAAAGTCTATAAAATATGGAGAAAATATATTTATAATCCAAGTATTGACATATGCTGCTCCAACTACTGCATACCATTCTCTATTAAAATCTGAAGGAAAAACTTCTTTTGATTATTCTGATTATAAAGGAGGAATAGGAGAACTTAAATAATATGATAATTTGAATCCATAAATATTTGCCTTCAAAATCAAAGTAATTAAAGCAGTATTAACAAATAATGATATAAATAATTTAGTTAGAGTACCTGATAATTTCTTACTTAAACTTTGATATCTTTCGAAAACTACAATGCTTTTTATTAGTAATTATAATAAACTGTTGACTATTAAAATCACAAAAGCAGAAACTATCTACAATGCTTGTATTCCAGTATATTAGTATATGATATCTGAACAGTAATAAAAATAATCTGCATAAAGAGTTGTTAGACTTAAATTCATACAAAAACATTATTGAATTTAAGTTTTATCACTAGTTGTAGATGCCTAACTGATCCATTTCTAAGTATTTTCATACGTATAATCTCTTATTTCACAATCTTCTGGACTGTATTTACTTACTACATTGATAGCAAAGACAATGAAAAAAGTAATGATCATCAAACAAAATACTCCAAAACCAACTATTATTTACCTTAAAAATCTATTAGATGAAGAAACTTCGAGATTTTCCCAATTAATATTACTTGGATTATCTACTTAAGGTATTATTTTTAAGATGTTGCCTCTATACAAATATTTGTCTTCTACTTTTTTACCACAACATAAAGTTTAAAAAACATTAAAATTAGTATTTGCTTTATATTCTTTAATAAACATATTTTTATCTCCAATTCTTTAGAATATTACAAATGCCATTAATGTAGGGTATTCATCATGTTTCAATCTTTTATTTATAATATTCTTGAATATCGTTTCTCTTTCAGCCTATATTTCTTATAGTTCTTTCAAATATTTCTATTTTATAGTTGGATCATAACTAAATATAGATAATAAAATTTACTCTGGATATTAAGCTTTAATTTCTTCTCCTTTAAGTTTTACTTTTAATTCAGCTTCTTATTTGTGAAGCAATAAAGTATTTGAGTAATTCTTAGCAAGTTTCACTTCCTTTATCTTAAATCCTAGATCTTCTATAAATTTTTTTAGTTTATTTGGATCTCTCTCATCCTCCCTCAAACCTTTTATCTATTTAATTTTATTAAGATATATATACTCCTAATGAAAAATTTGCGGGAACCTTTTCTTTTACTAAGGAATTATTAATTTCTTTGTTAGACCAATATGAAAACCCTAAATAAAAGAGTATGAATATTAATGTGTAACTGAAATCCATCCATGTTAAAGCAGAAAGCCAAGTTTAGGAATCATTATAAAATTGTTATATATCTGATGTAGTGTAGGTTGTTCCACTAGTACTTTCTATTTTTTATTGATTACCAACACTCAATTTCTAAATATATATATTTATGTTTACTTATAGTAAGTTAAGGTTCTTCCATGCATCTAATCCATTTCCAGTAGAGTTAAAATAACAAATTACACTTGCTATTATACTCATAATAAAGAAAACATAAATAGCATATTCCAAGAATTTAAAATACAAATATAATCCTAAACCATGTTTTTTGAATTCATCTAATCCTACTGTGAATTCATATGGAGTTAGTTAACCAGTTTCATCTTACTTGTAAAACATGTTTTATAAAATGTATTCATTTGTCTTGACAGGGTCACTCTAAAGATAATAATACTGTTATACTGGTCTGATGTCATCCTCTTATTCTTTGATGACAATAGCACTTGATTTTATTGGAAGAGGAACAATTTTGCTCATATTTAAGTCAGCAATTATATGAATAAAATTGATAATAGTAATTATTATATGAAACGACATAATTATCTACATAAATACCAATTTTGATTGCAAAATTCTATTTTTAATCTTCTATAATTATAATAAAACTTCAATAACATAATTAACTGATGTTTTATTAAAATCAAAAATTATATGTCATATTGTCTTATTTGCCAGGATGATATTTATATAATTTTAACTTTATAGCAAATTTATTATGGGCAACCATTTGAAATTAGTGATTTATTTATCTATAACATTGTTAACATATTTATAATAGTTTCATTAATCAATAAACCTAAGTAACTTTAGATGTTACAGAATGCTAATAATAAAATAAAACAAATAATTAAAAAAATTAATTATAAGAAACTAAATATTACAATAGACTAGACTTATAAAATTTATAATTTATATAAATTATACCATACGATATTCTTTAGATATAATTTTTAATTCTGTTATATTATTTATATTATTTGAATAAGTTTAGTAAATAATTAATTAAATATGGTTTCATTCATCTATGAAATATCTTATTATTTATCATGAAATATTAAGTCCAATAATAATTAAATGATATTAAATGAATTGATAAATAAAAAGTATTGGTACATTAATAAGAATTGGAGAATTAGACATCAAATATTAACAATCTAAATCGCTAGTTTAATTTTGGTTTTTGCCTTATTGATAACAATCATAATTGGAGGTCAAATTTTAGTTTAAAAGAGCATACAAGAATCTGTAGATATAATATTTATTAGATAAACTTAATCAGAACTAAATAATGTATGGATGTACAAGAATAACATCCTAACACTCTTAAATTCTGCAAGCAAACAGATTTCGATTGTCAATAAGTTTAATTAATACTTCTAATAAACTTCATTTAATATTGTTGATCCAGTATAATGCTTAAATAAAGAGAATACAAATGATACTTACTGTTATAGTTCTTCATTCTGTTTTGGTATATTTAATTTGACATGTACTTAGGAGGACATTAAAGAATTGAAAATCGTTTATAAAATAACATCAATTCTAACTTAATTTAGAAATTCAATTGATAATACATAAGCTTTATATTTTAGTCATTCAAATTATGCATAATTCTATACTCTGAGTTAAGGTTTTTATTTTAAACAAGGATTTAAACCACACTCAAGACCATGGTATACATTTCATAAAAATTAAACAATTAACAGCACAAACTTAAGGAAAATCATTTATGGAAATCCCTATCAAATTTTTTTAAGTGGAGGTGGATTACGTATTGCAATGACCTCTAATTTACTAAGTTTAAATGAAGATGTAGAGGGAGTTATTGCTAAAGACATTGATTTCAATTAGACCTAAGCTTTTAAATATTAAGATGATTAAACCACAATCACCATTATAAATATGAAAGGATAGGTCATTTATAGTAAGCTTTATGATAATCCTAATTAAACCATATTTTCTTTAATGGATTAAAATTATTCTGGTTTTAATCAAACAGATTTTGAATAAATTATAAATTATCATAATAAGGTAAATTATTCTAGCAGTTGTAGTAATTTCAAATAATAAAATAATGTACTATGTAGATATAATTCTAAATTAAATGATTCTAGTATCATACAAACTGCTAATATAAATGAAACTCCTTATATTCTATTACTTGTTAAAAATACTAATTATTTGAAGTTACTAGAATTTTTATAATTATCACTTTTAGTTGATGACTATAATAATATAATTCAATAGCATCTAATTATATTTGTATGTATAACATTATTAATCATAATTTTAACATATTTAATTTCAATTCTATTATTAAATCAATTAAATATCCTAATTATGCAAACTAATGCTCATCTTTTAGACAAACAAGTTTCAAAATTCAAAAATGGAGTTTTTAATAAGAAATATTATTTTTAATCAGCAGAAGTAACAAATTTATTATTGAGTGTAATTGGATTAATGCATAATATAAATTCTAATAAAAAAAATGAAGAATGCTTGCATGAAGAACAAAAGTAGTTTCCATAAATTATTAGAATGCATGAAATTGTTAGACATATTGTTAAGAAGTAAATAGATAAAACATAGAACAAATTATAAAATCAAATTTAAATCAATAAATCAGAATTGAAGATGTTAATAAATTATTTTAGTAATACTGAAAACTTCACCTGAGAATTTGAATTTATTTATATAAATTGTTTTTAAGTTGATAAATTTTTGTGTTTTTTCTTCTCATTTTATTATATAAAATTTCAAATTATTTATTGTTTAAATTAAATCATCAAAAAAGAGAGAAATTATTCCTATTATAACCTTATTTAAAATTAGAATTATAAAAGTGTCAAAATATTCAAAATTTAGATAAGAATAATACTGTAATAAGTAAAAAAGATTAAATTGATATACTTTAATTAGATACTTCAATTTTATGGCATTTAGGTTTACTTTTAATAATCCTAAAAACAAAAACAATTCCTTGTATTATAATGAAATAATTTATTATTTATTCACTTGCTTTATAATTAATAAATATTAATTATAATGGGTTGAAATCATGAATAATAAAAATTGTTTATACTTTAACTTTAAATCTAATTAATGAGAAGTATTGGAAGGTATTTTAAAAGTAAATTAAAGAAATAAGTGTTGATAAGGATATTTTTGATATTTAATGTATTTTTGAACAGATAAATTAAAATCATATTAATTTTTTGACTGTTACTTATTTATATTCTTATAGCTGAGGGATTTTAATAAAAGTTAATAATTATTTAAAAACTATTTAAACACAGAGAATTATCATTCTCACTTTATTTATTATTATTTCAAATTTTGATGCATTAAAAACTGTGGATTCCAATTCCAAATGATTTCAAACCAAAACTAGAACATCATTTCATCTAGGGTGAATTTACAAAACCTAATGGTAAAACTAGACTACTTTATGGATATGATAATTTTGTAGTTTGTGTTAAGGTAAGTTTATCGCTTATATTAATTTGTAGGATGGAGAATTTAAAAAGTGTATTAAGTTAGAATTCGATACTAAATTTGAAATCTTAAGATAACCTATTTAGAAAAAAGACGAAGATGATGATTCTCTAGGACCAATAATAGGAATTCAATTCTTAAGAGATAATGCTGGAATTATGCCTACCTATAAACTAAGTGCTTCTTCTAAATTGATACTTGAATGGAGATTATATCTGGCTCCAAGAATCAATTAATGGCAATTTCATCATATGTTTAGAGTTTTTAAAAAAATTGGGAAGGGAAATTTTGCAACAGTATAAATATTCATTTTATAAAAGGTTTATATGGCAGAAAGAATAGAGGATGGAGAAGAGATGGCAATAAAAGCCTTTGCTAAATAGGCAGCTTATTAGGAGGAAAATGGGAAGGAAGCAATTTTAAATGAAATAGCAATAATGAGAAAATTGCATAAAAAGCATTTGATGAGATTATTAGAAATTTATGAAACTTCAAATTCCTTATATGTTGCTTTGGAATTATTAGAAGGAGGCTCATTGTATGATCTAATTAAAGATAAAGTGCCTATTAATACAAAACAGATACAATAAATAATGGTAGGGATATTAATTGGTCTGTAGGAAATGCATAAAAAAGAAATAATGCATAGAGATTTAAAACTTGAAAATATCCTATTTAAAACTCCAAAGTAAAAATTAATAATAATATTATATTAGAAAAATGGAAACAGTAGTAATAGCTGATTTTGGTTTAGCCACTCATGTGAATGAACCAGTTTATTTATATTGTAGATGTGGTACTCCTGGTTATGTGGCACCTGAAGTTATTAATTTAAAAGATATGAAATCTAAATACTCTTCTATTTGTGATATTTATAGTTTGGGATTAGTCTTTTATTTATTATTAACAGGTAAGCCAGCTTTTAATGGAAAAAGTTATGCTACTGTAGTCAAATAAAATAGGGAGGCAAGTATTGATTTTGATATTAAATACCTTTAAAATGCTCCTGGCTCTGCAGTTGATTTATTAAAATAGATGTTAGAAAAGGATCCAAAGAAAAGAATAAATGCAGAAAAATGTTTACATCATCCATTCTTATCAGATATGACTAAAATTATGGTAGAAGCAGAAAAAGAAGATTAATAAACTATAGATGAGATTGATGAGGGTAATGAAATTCAAAATATGATGAATAAAATTAATGATGAGTAATCCTATTATAATAATTATTTTTAGGTATTCTTAATTTGATGCTACAAGAAATATCAACTCTCCACTTCAATCACCAAAGTAATCTCCAGGTCTATTAATGTAAAAATAAATTTAGCATTAAAAATAAATTGATTCTACTAAGGCAGTAGGACATGATTCTCCATTATTAAAAGGAAAAATTGATTCCATAGATAGTGCATAATCTATTGGAACTCCTACAAAGAAAAATAACTAATAATATTAACCATCACCATAAATAAAACCATCTAGATTTGCAAAGTAAGCTGAAAATAATCCTTTGTTAAAATATGCAAAAAAAGATTGAAAATTTTATCAATTTTATTAAAAGATATTCTTTATTATTCATTCTTATTAATCTGTCTTTTCTATATCTTTTAATATAGATTTGTTTTAATCATTTAACTTGCAGAAACTATTATCGAATACTTCTCCATAAAAACTATTTGGTTTCCATTTCATAGTTTTTGAATGTTAATTTAATTATCTAATAAATTTATTTCTATTTATTACGTTAATGCTAAAATTTATGATGGATGTTCATCAAATAAATCGAGAGTAAATTTATTTGGTATAAAGACTTTTAATTCTGTTAATCTTTTTGATTAATTTTATTTTTTTTATACTCCTGTTTGCGAATCTATTAATGCCTTATATCTAATCTTTGCTTGTCTTTCCCCTTCTTTTATCCAAAATTCTCTTAATTTCCTTTCTTTTTCTCCTTATTTCGATAATGGAACTTCTCCAAAACAACTACCATCAAAAAATTCTTTTGTCCCAGTTTTAACTAATTATTAATATGATTTTCTACTCTCTATTAGACCTTTCTCTAAATTTCTTTATGGCTCAATAATGTGATATTTAAGATAATCATTTATTAAAGGTTCTTTACATAAATATATATCTTTTTCTTTATCAAATATACCTCCATATTGTTTACTCTAAGAATTGAAGACTAATTTAAATAGGTAATTCTACCTTTCCTATGAAAAATCTTGTATTTATTTTGTTCATTAATTTCTTTCAATCTCTTCTTCTTTATTTCTTTATATTCCTTATATCTATCAGCTTTGTATAATTGAACAGATTCTTTCAACTGATGTTGTAAATCTTCGATATTTTTACTGATAGGAGGGAACACTAATTATTTTGAAGTGGATGACATTTAATTTATAAAATAATTCACAAATATGGATTATAAATCGAAAGTAAAAATTGTAGCAGCTAGTGAGGAACATGAAGTTTCAAAAATGAATATGGAAAAAGTTAAAGTTAGTTTTCTCCTTCTAATTGAACTCTTAAATATTTTTAATCATTTTTGACTTCAAGATCACAAATTCTCAATAATGTTTTACCTAAGATTTTTGGAAATTTTTTTTAATTTTCTTCATAGTAGTTGATTAATTCTATATCAATATCTTCACATCTTTTCCATATTTCTTATTTTTGATTTTGAACTAAATATTCAATATTATGATTTTCAGCTAATCTTTTTAAAATAATTCTTTCCTTATTATATTATTCAATTTCAGTTGATACTTCATCCTTTAGTTTATGCTTATTTTTAGTTCTCATTTTTTTATACTTTTTCTAATTCATTATTTTATTTTTAATTATTTATTTATTTATTTTTTGTTTGGCTTCATTCTTTTTAAACTAAATTTTAGATAAATTTAGAACTATATAATTAAATATTAATATCTAAAAAATAATATAATTTTCTATAATCTCCTTTCAAAAAGCATTAAATTTTTTGTATTGTTTAAATACATAATATATATCATATTTTTACTATTTTAATATTTTAAATCAACATTAATAATCAAATATATATATCAAAAATTGAAAATTAAATAAGAATATCAATTTTATTGAATGGTAAAGATGATGAAATTAATTCCATAAAATTAAGTAAATTACTTTTAATTTATATGATTATGTCATTTGATATTATTTTCTATGAAATTAACAGATAGTTAACAATGATTACCCATTATAATAAAGTTCTAGAGGGAAATAAGCTATATGTGACAAAAAAACTATCTACAGATGAATAATACTTCAAAAGATTATCTCAAGGACAGAATCCAAAGTATTTACTCATAGGATGTTCAGATTCCAGAGTACCTCCAAATGAATTGACAGAAACAGATCCTGGTGAAATTTTCATTATTAGGAACATTGCTAATTTAGTGGTACCAACAGATTTAAATGTAATAAAAAATACAATATACTTAATAGCTGAACTGTGTATTTTAGTATGCAGTGGAACATTTAAATATTCATAGTATTATTGTAATGAGTCACACATGTTGTGGTGGAATTAAGGAAGCATTGACTTAAGACTCTGTGGGAGGATTACTTGACTTATGGTTGAATCAGTTTAAAATAGTGTATGAGAAGCATCAAGATCTTATAGATTTGCTAGAAAATGAAGATGATAAAGTGAATTGTCTTAGTTCATTGAATATTAGAGCCTAGGTTATGAATATATGGAAAAATCCTATTATTTAAAGATCTTGGCAAAAAGGAAATCGCACGGTTAAGTACCCCATATAATAGCTATAATGGTTCATGGTTGGTTGTTTAGAGTTGAAACAGGGTATATTGAAGAATTACTTATTGATTCATAAACACCAGAAGAGATGAGTAAAGTCTTTGCTTTAAAATTTAAGTTGGATTCTGAGAGAAAATTATAAAAGTAATCTCTTCAAGTTTCACCAAGGAATAAAGTAAGAAAGAGATTTTAATTAATGTAAAAGAAAATCATTTAAAATCTAAAAAAAGTAAAAGAAAATATCGAAGGAATTGAATAAGATATTGATCCTCAATAATTAGAGGTTGTCACTCAAAATTCCTAGAAATTATGAATTTATGTCAAATTATTATATATATATTAAACAATAAATTAAGTTTCTATTAATCTATTTTTGATAATCAAACCTAATTATCATTTGAATAATTGAGTTGTTAAAGAACAACAATATGTTCTCCTCTTATGAGATGATAATTTATTAAATTGTAAAAGATATAGTTGTGACATAAAATAAATTTAATTGATTTGAATTTATTTATTAGGAAATTAGACAATTAATTATATTTTTTAATGTGGAACTTAATTCATTCTAATCCTATATGTTTTAAGAAAAAAATAGCTCAGGTAGGCTTTGTATTGTAATAAATTAGGAATAACTAATGCATTTAAACAATGTCTAAAATTCAAAGCCTTTGATAAATAATTCATAGCCTTGGAAACCAGGACATTCAATATCCAGACTGGTTAATAAATATACAAATAGTATTTATTTATTAATAAATATTAGCTCATGAGAAAGAAATATCAGAGTCCAATAGTAAATTACTAAGAAAAATGATGGAAATTTAAGAAAGAAATGCTGGATTTAAATAACCTCCAACACATGGTTCTTTAGAAAGTTTAAGAAAAAGAGAGTAAAATAAGATATGTTCAGAGAACTAAACAATATTGAAGCGATTATAGTCTGCAAGTTCAGCTTATTCTAAAAAGAATTGGGTTAGTGATATAGAGAAGGTAAAGAAATATAGAGAAAATTTATAAAGAAAAACAAGTAAATAATTTAATTAAAAATAGGAACAAATGATGATTTGAATTTATTAGCTGCATAAGAATAAGTCAAAAGGACTCTCCATAGTCAATCTTCATCAAGAAGTATAATATTTTAGTGAATTAGAATTAAAAACTAGTCAAGGTCCTAGGACAGCAACATATGAATCATTGTATTGATAGCTATAAATATTTAATTTTAAATCTTTTATATCAAGTTGTTAAGATTCAAGATTAAATCCAAAACTTATAATTAATTTTAGTTATAAAAAATTCATTTTTTATTATTTCATTGTAATTATATAATAATCAATTCTGTTTTAGAATATTTTTGATATTAATAATATAATAGAAAAATATATATTAAATATATGAATAAAAAAATAAAATATCATATATTTTATTAGAATTGATCTTCTTATTCTTCATCTATTTAACCCATCTAATTAATTTTATGTTCATTTTTATTGTGGATTTCATTAATTAATTCTTCAGTTTAAGCATTTATAATTAAAGATGGTTTATGCTCAGTTAGTAAAGGATTAGGTGAGTTAGGTGACAATGCAGAATTAAATTCAGATGTTTAAAATTTTTTAAAGTTTCTTCTAGCCAAAGTAGGTGTAACTTGTGGTTTAATTTTACATACAAATTAACCAAATGTTTTCATATTTTACATTATAGGTACTTTCAAAGTATGAGCATTTTCATCTTCTACTACATCATCTTCAAAGTGAAAATTTTGTTTTTAATGATTATCTTTAGGATTAAAATTTTGAGTTTAAAAGATAGGAGTGTATTTATTATTATTTTATTAAAATTTTGCTCTTTTGGACTAATATTTTATTTAAAAGTAATGATGTTCTAATGCAGCTTAAGCAGATATTCTTTCTTTTGGATTAATTTTTAATAATAATGCTATTAATTCAATGGCCTCTTTTGGTGCTCTGTATAGAGTAAGGAGTTCGTAGTTGATTTAACACTTTTTATTTAACTTTAAAATTTCTTAATAATCTGTTCCTGGAAATAATTCTTTGCCTGTCAATCTTAAAAATTAAACTGTATTTACAATTTATAGAAGATACAACCGACACTAAACATATCACAAATTAAATCGTATTTTTAATTTAAATCTTTTAAGTTAGCAATTTCAGGTGCAACATAACCAGGTGTTCCACACTTAGGATAGGGATAAGTCTCAGCTTAAATAGATGTAGCCAATCCAAAATCTACTATTTTTAAATCATCATAAGCATTTTGACTCTTAAACATAATATTTTCAGGTTTTAAGTCTCTATGCATAATTCCTAAAGAATGTATATATGAAACTGCTGTCAAGAGTTACTAATATAATGAAATTCTTTTACAAACATAATAGTTTATATTTAATCCTATTCAAATAAAACTTATCTCTTATTGAATGACTCATGTAAACTCTAACCTTATAAATACTCTAAAATCAAATAAAATGTGTTTTCTCCTTCATATAATTCTTCTAAATGTATTATTTTTGGATGATTCATCTTTTACATTAGTTAAATTTCATTAAATAATCCATTCTATGTTAAATAACAAATGATTACAAATCCACCATCTTCTATTAAGTATCTTTTATCAACACACTTCGAAGCATATTAATCTTTAGTACTTTTTTTCATCACCAAATATACCTAAATTATTAATCATATATTATACTTTTGAAGAGCCTCCTCTCCCCAACATACTTATTGGTTGATAGAAATCACTTATTTCTTTAAACATTGCTTTACAAGCCATAAGTTCTTTAAGTTTCAAAATGGTATTTGAGTTGGCATAAAAATATTTGAATTGCTCTTTATATAAAAAACCAAATTATTCAATCTCATTTGAAGGCTATTTAGCGACAAAATGTATTTAGGAAGTTAATAATAAAGGCACCTTATATTTTGGTGTCTATGACTATTTAACCTATTTATTTATAAGCAATCACATTACCGAAGCCAGAATCAATAAATTAGGTAATAGATATCCATAATACGTAGCATCTTTAAGGAGATGTTTTCTAAAGCATTCAAACTAAAAGTTGCTTTCTTTGTAATTAATATTTTACATATTATTTATAGAAAATACTCCAAGTGTTATATACTAAATTAAGATTAAGTGATATTTAAATTCCTATCACATTCGATAGTAAACAAAAAATCAAATTTATAATTAGAAATATCTAAAAGGTATAAAATTATTGTAAAGTAAATTGATCAACCTAAAAACTCTTTAATTAATAAATTCTAAATTTTTTACAAACATAGAATAACACAGCAACAATTAGAATGTAATTTAGAAATATATATAAAAATAAATAGTGTATACTTACGTTCCTACTAATTATTATTATGTTTCTAGACAATTTATTTTAAATGAATAAATATATTCATTTCTTAGTAATAACATATAAGATTTGGATTTCTTATGGAATCTGAGAAGATGTACAATGAAAATAAGATATTAATGATAAATTTAAGAGATTAATCTAATAAAAAATATAAATTAATTATGCAAAACAAGTTATTGTACTATATTGTGCCAATCTTATAAATATCAACTATCACATTTATTGATAATCCATGGATGATATTATGGTCAATTTATGTTATAATACCTTTGCTAGATGAAATACTTTAATTTGACTATTATAATCCAAAATAAACAAAAGAATTGGAAGATGATATATCATATAAAATTCCACTATACTTAGTAGTTGTATTAGATTGGTGTTTAATGTTTAGTGTTTTGAATCACTTGACTTAAAATGACGTTTCATGGTTTGATGTATTATATTTTCATTTAAATTTAGACTATTGGATTAATGTCTATTTGGGGAGGACTCTCTTCTAATAATTTTACAGTTGGACATGAACTTTTACATAAGGACACTTCATTGGATAAGTTCCTTGGAACTTATACTTTAGTTAAAAGTCTATATTGTCATTACAATATTGAACATGTCTTCACTCATCATAGATATGTAGGTACTCCATTAGATGCAGTATCCGCAGAAAAAGGTTAATCATTACATTCATTTACTCCTAAAGCAATATTTGCATAATGGAAAGAAGCTTGGAAACAAAAAGAAAAGATGTAAAGATATACAATTTTAAATATCTTAATGTGCATTTTAATTTATAAAATGTACTCAATCAAAGGATTCATTTTCTTTTTAATACAAGTTTATTAAAGTATTGCTTATTTAGAGGCTTCAAATTATATTGAACATTATGGTTTAAGAAGAAAATTACTACAAAATAATGAATATGAATAAATTAGTGATCATCATTCATGGAATGCTCCTCATAGAATTACTAATCATTTATTATTTAAATTATAAAGACATAGTGATCATCATAAATATCCATCAAAACCATATTAAATATTAGAAATTGATCCTGAAAGTCCAATATTACCATGTGGATATTTAGTAAGTATAATGATTGCTCAATTTCCAAAAATATGGATGGATTTAATGGATCCTTTAATAACAGGATATAAATCCAAATAATTATATGAAGAAAGTAGAAAAAAAGTCAGAAAATTTTTAGTAAAATTGACAATATGTGCTAGTTGTTTAATGATTTATTCTTTATATGATTGAAAATTATTCAAATTAGTACTTTAATCTTTGGAATGTCCAAAATTTAACTTATCAATTTTAAAGTGATAAAATATTCTTCTTATGGATCATTCTTTAATTTTTCATATAATTCTTCAAATTCATATGGTATTAATGATTATTCCAAATGAATAGTAATCTATATTATATTAATTAATTATACTCTGTTCTTTAACTAGATTGGTAATTTGTTATAATTCACTTTATTAGCTGAGATTAATCCATCTTAATCAGAGTCTAATATTTAGAATAGTTTCTTCACTATGACTTTATCTGTAGGCAATTCATCATGTAAAGATATATTGGATGGACTTCTTGACAAATTTTATTTATGTATTTATTTGGGACTTGGATGAAATCGTTTTGGACTTGGAGTTTTTTGTTTAGTTTATAATTCATCATGATTTTATTTTAAATTATGTAAATAGTTGGTTTCTGTTTGAGTGTCCTTTAATTATTAATTAAATTACATACGTTATCATCATAATTTCATCATAAGCTTTCATTTATTTAATAATGCTATTAGATATAACTTAAACCATCTATTAGGCAAGATGATTTCTTTAAACAAATTGCTTGGCTTCTTAATATGGATTGGTATCTCTATAAAGAACAATTCTATCATATTTATTATTTCCTAAATCTATAGTCAATTGAATTAATGGTTGCATTTATGACTTGCTAGTTTTGTTTCTGTTATGCATTTTAAAATAATTTTAATGTAATTATATAATAAACAACAATTAAATTATACTTGATAATTCTCATTCAAATAAATCCTTAATTACAATAAATAAGTATGCTAATAACATACCAAATAGCCAGAATTTTGAAAGTAAAGAAAAAATTCCTTAAGGTCTTGAATTTTAGAGAAAATTATATTTTGCATCAACCGATCCTGATATAATAAATCTAGAATCTGGAGTAAAACATAATGCTGTACATGGAAGTTCATGAGCCTACTTACTAGATTCTACATCTAATTTTCTAAATGGATATATACATATATTTATTATACCTTGCATTTATTATTTTGACAGTTCCATCTGAACATCCAATACCAATAAACATACCTTCTTTTGATTAGCAATTACTGACTACTGGATGTCCATGAACTTTGATTGTTTTTAATGGTTTAATATTATCATTATCAATTCTCCAACTTGTCATATATGAGGCTCCTCTCATTGGATTCTTAAATGTAAATATAGTATTGCCATCTAATGAGAAGAGAGCTGAATGAAATTTTAATTTATGAATATTGTTAGATGAAATATCTAATTTATGCAACACGTGGTTATCTTTTAATATTTTACATTCTTCATTATCAGTGGCAACTATAAGCTATTGTCAAAATTAGATTTACCATTCCATTCGCTATATGATAATCTAATGATTAAATCTTCCCTTTCATATCAACTGTATATTTCAATTAATAATCCTTATTCCAAACCTTCAAAATTCCATCTTCTCCTCCCGTAGCTAATTAATCCCCTTAATAATTAAAAACACCATCATTTTAACAAGGTTCTTTAGGTGCTCTGTCAGTCTAAAATTTAGTTACTATAGAAATCTTATTATCTTAAACATTCAATATCACACATTAATCATCACTATTTCCTACAATTAATCCAGTTTTTGTGTTTAATCTTAATCTTTAAAATATCTCCTCTCCTAATTATAGAGTATGAATAGGGCTCTTCAAAATTCCAGATAAAGGTTTTGGAAATAATTGCTTAATGATTATTGAAAGTATACTAGACTATTAACCAATCCGTATCTTTTTCCTCCTCCTCCTAAGCTCACTAAAACAGAATCAGGAAAACAGACAACTGAAAATATTGGACTCTCAAGATCTTTCTACTTATTGTCATTCATTAATTTATATTAAATATTAATTAAGGTACAATTCTTCCATTTCTTCTCTTTAGATTTCTAAGATCTTATAGATAATATTTGTATATTTACTTTATTTGTATTATTGAATAATAACAGATGCATTCCGTCTTTCCTCATCTTCCTATGTTCTTATTTTCTTACTCTTATACAAAGATACAAATAAGTTTGGAAACATCATATATTTCTAAAATTGTTATATCACAGGTTAGTGTAACTCCTATTTATAACTTCTATTAATCTTCCTAACAACATTATCCAAATTCCAATCTTTATTGTACTTTAAATTATGGAGTGTATCACAAATTTCTAAATCCTCTTCTCTCTTATTAGTCAATTATTTATAAAGCATTTAGAGATCATTTTATTATTACTAAGTGTATTTATGGATATTTAAATATTTCTATTTAATTTACTCATACATCTCCTTCATACCATAATCATTCATTAAAATATCAATTGTCTAAGTTCTTAGCATCTTTATAGACGCTTAAGCTTTACATACATATTTGTTTTGCCTATAATTACTATCACTTTAATTAAATCTCTCATTATTTAAACTATCTTCAAATCCTTAAATTTACTATTTTTACTCATAAAATAGACTAGGAACTATTTATTCTATGATTTGATCATTTTCTATTTGATAAATTTTAGCACTATTTAAAATCAATTCAAAATCTTAAGAAGCAGAAAAATGATGCCTATGTCTTGATCTTTTATAAGAATCACGACATTATTCCTGAATAAAATTGTATTATTTTATAACCTTTTCCTTATCTGGTACAAAATGAATTAGATGACAATCATTACTGGAATGATTTTTATCTTAACAAATATAACAATACATTATTTCTTTCATTTTTTAATATTATTCCTAATCAATTTCATTTTATTATAAGACTTCTCTTATTCCTTTATTGGGAATAATTAATATACTACAAAAGGATGCTGTTTTATATTGCAATAAGGATGATTAATTACTTTTCATTTCCAAATGACCAAAATAATCATTTTCTTTTAAATAACATAGTTATCTCTTAAATTATATTAATCTATATTATACTTTTTATTATTTAACTTCTACTAGACCTTATTCTATAATAAATATATTAAGATCATTATTTTCAATAATTATACCAGGTTAATATGTCTTAAATTCTACCTTCTCAAGGAGCATATGTAGACATTTTTAAGAGAAGAATTACCTAAAAAATTGGCATTTGTTTATTAGAACCTAAGCTGATTCAATTTTGAGATTATTTTATAATTCTTCTGGCAACAATTAGATCAAATCTGATTATTCATTTTTTTTTTATATGATTTCCTATTCCCAATAAAAATTAAAATATTCTCTCACTCTAAATTTAATCTATAAATACTTATATTATAAACTTTAACTAATTTATTTTTCTCTCATATATTCATTTATGCATGTCATTTTTTATCTAATCTTCTCATTATTCTCTTTTATTTATGTCAAGATAGTTCCAATTGTATTTACAGAAAAAGATAATTACATTGTTGATAGAAACATATAACAAATACAAAATATCTTTTCAATAGGATCTATATAATAAGAATTAATCTTACTTGTTGGTACTATATCTCCATAACCTACTGTAAACATAGTAACACTCATAAAATAAAATGATTCTAAATATACATTTTACCAAGGTTCATCTTCAACTCTTTTAAGCCAATTAATTGTATCTTATCTTTATTTATACTCTCCTATTACTACCCTTAAATTATTAACTATAATTCTTACCAAAGACAACAGCAAAAATGTTATATTAATAATATCAAGAATACTAATTTAAGCAATTCAATAAATGAATTACTTAACTTGCTTAATTTTAATTGATGTTAAATAGTATCAAAAAATTGTAGAATATTCATTATTTATTAATAGAATAGTAAAAGTACAATTCTAGGCCATCCATCCTCTTCTAATATATAAGGACTTTCTATTTCTGATAAAAAAGATAAGGCAAGAATGATACCAAAAAGTATACTAAATAATTCCAAACAAGTTGATATTGTGAATTACCTTTTAACTAATTCAAATCTGTCTTTAAGAGGTAGACCTTTATCATAACGAATTGTGAATGCTCTAAGTATAATGTCTATAATAAAAAATAAGCAGACTAAAAATATATAAAGACTATGATTTTATTCAATATCTTTATTATGAAATGCTATAACTATAGGCATCCATATTATCATATACATTCTCATTGCACTCAATATCAAATCCCACATTAATTTGAATTTACTTTAAGGTTCAATTAATGGAATTTAAGAGAAACATAAAAGTAACTGTTATTTTAATGAGGTTTTAAATGCTCTATATTTCATTCTTAATTTGATTCTGAAATCAATTAGATATAAATGTTATCTAACTATGTTTGTAGTAATATTTGATGTTTTCTTCATATACTTATAAGATGATGAATAATCATCTATAATTTCAAAATGCTTCCTTGAAAACTTTTGATTTGGTCTAATAAATTACAACATTTTATTAGCATATTTAGTTGAATGAAAATAAATCAGTAATTTTGAAAAAGATTTCTGCTTTGGAGAAATAGAGCTTGTTTAATTACTTTATAAATTTTGAAATGAAACATTAATTTCTGCTTGTTCAAATTTAAATTGTTATTTCATATTCTATGTTAAATCTACTTATTTAGTAATCGTTTCATCTATTCCAATAATAGAATGATCAATTTAGTTATTTGATTCACTATGAATGTCATTTATCATTAGAGTACAACGATTGATGTTTTAATTTTAATCCATTATAAAATTACAAATAATATAATAATCAAAAATCTGGATGAATGGCAATACGCTTCTTTTTCTTAGTTGTTCGAATGCCTAAAATATATATTCATTAATTATACTTTTATTAATTAATGGTTATTATAATATCTCAGATGGTTTCTCAGTCCGATATTTTTATAAATACATCTTTGGGAATAATAAATATTTTGATATCTATTCAAGACCTACTGTTTCAGTTTTTCGATGATGTATAACATTTGTTATAAAATTAAGATCCACTATAATTCTTTCGATGTTCCAACTCTTATAAAAATGTTTATAACTCTTATATCTATCAATTTCAAATTCATTCTAATCCAAAAGGCATTCTAATTATTTATATAGCAAAAAAATATCTCCCTATACTTTTTCATTATAAAGTTGAATTTATTTGAATTTTTAAGAAATGGCTTCAAACTGCTGGTTTAGATTTAGTTCACTACTGATTTCATTTTTTTATTCTAATTTTCTATCACTTTATAAGGGGTCTTTGTTTTCAATTTTCTATTCAAATCCTATAGGCATATTAGTTATAATTAATTTAGTTTTCTCATCATTTATTTCAAATAAGGGATTAGAAGAGGAAACATTGATTTGCTATTATTTTTCATTATTAGGAAAAAGAAGTTCGATTTCATTATTGCAATCTTATTAAAATTATTCAGCTGTATCTTGAAAAAACTTCAATTCTTATTACCATTCTTAAAATTAATCTTTTGGTTTTCTCTTAATCCTTCCTCTATTCTGTGTAGAATTATACAAATATTTTTTAATTACTTTTTCATTGTCTGGAATAAAATGAACTTGAGAACACAATTCTGTTGCATGAGACCCTTTACATATTATACATTCATTAATAACACTGAAACTAGCCTATGATACTATTTCTAATTCATTCTAATTTTATGCAACTAATTAGACCAATGATGTATATGGAATAATAAGAAGATTTGTAAATGATTTTGTACGATATTTGGTTTCATTTATCAAATCCATATTCACCTTTTTTAATCCAAACTACTAAAATTAACATAATTAACCAACAACAGTCTATTAATTATTAATATCATATATTTACTTATTTTTATAAAATCTCTACATATCCATATTCAATTATATAAATGTTTTGCAAATCATTTATTATTATTCCTGGTTAGAAATTCTACACATAAGCAATTTCTACTAATTAATTAAGAAACAATGGTGTAAATTTCTCTTTGAAAAATTAACATTTATTAATTAAATTAGAACTTCCTTCCCTTTATATACTTTTTTAGAGTTCTTCTGGTAGTAATCGTATTATTTCTGCTGTTTCATTTTTCTTTTAAACATTCTCTTGTTACCAATAATAAGTTAAATATTCTCTAACTCTAAATAAAGAGATAATAATTATTTTTTACTTAAATTACAATCCACGACTCATTTATCTATTTGTCATATGTTCTGTAACAATTGTCATTTTCTATTTTATTTCTTCATTGTTTTCTTTTAATTAAATTAAAATAGATCCTATTGTATTTACCGAATAAGAGAGCTATAAAGTACAGAAAAACATGTAGACAATTGTAAAACACTTTTCTGATGTATCTATAATTTATTAAATTATAATATACTCTATGGTGTGATATCACCATATCCAACTGTAAATGTAGTTACACTTATAAAATACATGGCTTCTAAGTAAATATCATGCCAAGGTTAATTTATATCCAATTTTACCATATCAAGCCATGAGGTTTAAGCTTTTAAATGTTCATATGTACCAATGATTACCCTAATTATATCTTTTCATTACCATATACATGAAAAAATATGCTAGATTAATAAGATTAAACAAATTAATTTGACCAATTCGATTAATGAATTAGTTGACTTACTTGGTTTAATTACACTTTGTAAATTCTCAATAAACTAAAGAATATTTTTAGTCTGGACAATTAATAATAATAGTAAAATTTTGGTCCACCCTTTATCCTCTACTACCGACATTGAAAAATTATTTTAATGAAATTAGATGCTGAAATACAGAGATATAATAAAACTGGATAATTCAATTGCAGTCCACCAATTTATTTAATATTGTATTAATTAATAACGATCTTTTACAGGAAATCCCTTATCAAATCTTATTGTAAAAGTCTACATAGCCAAATCAATTAAAAATGCACTACTACACACATTAAGTGTATATGCATTCAAATTCTCTAAAGTACCATTTTTAAATGCTATTAAAATAGGTATCCAAATCAATAAGTATATTCTCATTATTGTAATTATTCCATCCCAAATTAATTTTGTTGTTGAGTAAGGATTAATAATAGGTATTATTCCTATTATTTATTACACTTTTTTCTTTGTTTAAGCTACTAAAGTATTATTAAAATCTTTGATTATATTACGAAATCCCAATACTGCTCTATTATGTTAAAGTAATGATGTTTTTTATTGTTATTTTTTTGGATAACATTTAAATGATGAAGATTTATCAGATATCATACTAAACTATTGTTTAGATAATTCCTTATACGGATGAATATATGATAACATCTTTCTTTTGAAATGATGGATATTTAATTGAACCATTAATTAAGAAAATTGCTTCTTTTTTACATCAAATTATTTAGAGTTTTCTTTTTGAATAGGAATGTCTTCTATTTTTTAAAATTCTTCACATTATATTTATTGAGCTGCTTAATTTTAATCATGAATTGAATGATAGATAATTGAATTATTACAACCAGGCAAAGACTCCTCTTAAATCATTAATTAACAATGTGAGATATGAGAGTTATCTGTTATATTTGTCTAAATCATTTGATTATTTTTTCAATCAAAAAATCAATAAATATTATCAACTATTTAACTAAAATATATTCTTTAAACATAAAAATCTTAAATTACATTATTTTCAATAGATATCATAGATACTTAATAACTTTTTGATTTATACTGATAATATTTAATTAATTATATTATCATTACTCATTTAGCAGGATGAATCTGCAATGCTTTTCTAAATATAAGTTTTCTACCTATTCTTTTTAATAGTAATTCTTTAGACATTCTTCTTTGTCTTTATTATACTTTTGAAATCTTTTCACTTCTCTTCATACCATTAAAATTTGAAACTCTATACTAATTGATAAAATCGAATGGATATAATAAGTATTTTAATAAATAACTAGCTTAGCTTAATTGGCAAGTTTCATAACTATTTGAATTATTATATTAAAGTTTTCGTATAGGAAAACATTATAGTTTTATTACTTAAGAAACATTATGATGGACATTGTAAATTTTATATTCTTTCAGCTTTTCAAAATCTTAAATAATTTAATGATTATAATTTAATTCTAATCTTTTTATTGTAAATTCCATTTATTCAATATCATGAGAAGTAAATAATTACTTATTTCTTAATTTTTAATTAATACTTTAAACAACATTAAATTCTTCTTAATTCAATCCTCGAGATCGAGAACAAGATTATTATAATTTTATTTCAGAATTTCCTTCCGGTATGTAACTTTTACTCTCAAATTCTTTAATTAAAAGAGAAATAGAATCAGCATCATGTTTAACTTTAAGATGTGGTTTGCTCTCTTCATTATTAAATTCTTCTAAATCTTAAAATTTAAGAAATGCATGACTCTCATTACTAACCTTAACTAAGTTTGCTGCCTCCTTTAAAAATTCTATATCTACTTTTGCACTAAAGAAGTTTTTCAACCGATTTCTATTTCTAACAAAAAATTATCTTTCTTAACATTAATTATAAATAAATGATTTTAAGACTTTCTCTCTGTCAGGTATATAGTGAACCTATCTACATAAATCTGATTAATGCCTTCTTGAATCACATGAAACACATTATTTCAATTAGATATCAGATTATTAGATTTAATTTTTAATGTCTTAATATTTTTCTAAATCATTTTCATAATCTTGTAGTGTTTAATAAAATAAACTAAAAGGAACAACTAAAGTACTTACAAAACCAGCACTTTTGTATACTAATCTATCTTATTTTTCTTATTTAAAAAATTATTCTAAATTAAAACATTCTCCTTCTTTATGAGATCCCATTAAAGTTAAATGATTATCTTTTTCATTTTTTTCATATACATTCACTTTTCCTGATTCAATTATATGTAAAAAGAACTCTCCATCGATATGTGTATTTATTTATATACTAGGTTAGTAATTTGAAAAAGATAATTATTTTAATAGATCATTTTAGAATTTTTAAGTAAACTCTTAACTAAATAATTTGCATTTCTTAAATACCAAAATATTTGATTCATAAGCCAAAGATCTTCTTAAATCATCTGATAATTAATTTAAGATCTTTTATTATTACAAAGTTTGTTTGGTTTATTCTTAATACCAAAAGTATTACAAATATTCTCTTACTTATACTTAAAGTTCTTTACTGATATTCTTGTTATGCATATATTAATTAATAAATGTTAATTTCTTATTTATTTATTCACTAGACTTTTTCAATTATTGTAATAAATGTCCTATTGTATCTAAACTATAAGATAGCTGAAATGCACATAGAAATACAAAAAATATAGAAAAGATTTTCTCAATTTTATCTAAATTATTAAAACTAGTTACTATTTGGATGGACATCTCCATATCCTACAGTAAACATAGATATGCTTATAAAATATAGGGATTCTATATAAATGTCATCCCAACTACTTTCTGTCAATTGATTAATTTCTATCCAATTCTTTCTTCCATTTTAAAGACATTATCTTCCAATGATTATCCTATTATAAAAATAGAATATACCATAGACAAGAACTTATATGTTAAAGTATTAATTAAATACCAAGCAACCTAGTTAATTCTATTATTGCTGAGGTTGCTTTTCCAAATGACATTGATTAAGACAAGTTATCAATAAATACTAAAATATTCTTTATTTAATAGAATACTAATAACAGTACTAATTTAAGGTATCCACCATTTAGTATGAATACATCATCATAAAAATCATAAAACACTGCAAATATAAACATTCCCATTAATCCTGAAAATTCAATTAAACTAAAAAAAGCATTTTGATTTTGTAAAATTTAATATCTATCTCTAATTGGAAGACCTTAATCAAAGTATATAGTTATGTTTTTCAATCCCATATCTATCAAAAAGCAAAAGGAAGCTATAATTAATGTAATGTGATATTAATCTAATAAATTTTCATAAGTAATAAGTATTGGGATTAGGTATAGTAATTCAATTCTAATAAGATTAAGTAAAATATCCCAAATCATTTTTATTTTATTTGTTGGCTCAATTAAAGGAATTTAATTAAAGCATTTAATAGCCAAAAATTCTAATTTTCTTTTATATTGCCGATACAAATAGGGTATATGAACCTTCCATGATATAGATTCAAAATTAACTACAGTTAAAGATGGCTTTTTGGACTTAAAGGCTAAAAAATCTTTTGAATTACCTGATCCTTTATCTCCAATTATTGCAAAATGTTTATCCATAAATGAACCATCTGGTTTAAAATATCTCTAAAATCTAATCACAAATGATGCAATATGGAAATATAATATCAATTTAGCGAATGGCTTAAATATCATATGAGAACCAATCTCAGGACTTTAAATTTCAACTTTCTTATTATTTAATAAACAGAGAGAAGTTTCACTTTCAATCTATATATTCTATTTTGTCATTGTTGTTTCGACTTAAGGATTAGTAATTTTATCTCGATCATATTAAAAACTATTCAGACTTTACATAAAAATTGAATTAAATAATGGTCTGATATTTTATATAAAATAATTATTAAATAACATTACATCCCAAGTTGACAAAGCTTCATTCTTTCAAATGTTTTTTTTTATTTAAATAAGATAGTCCTTATTGACTATTATTTTAAATTGTTATTAGTATATAATAATATGCATAAATTTACAGATCTAAAAATAATTAATAAATAAAGCTATAGGATTTATAGAAATATATTATATACATGCAAAATTTTTTAGATAACCTAAAGAATTATAGGAAAGTTAAGAAATAAGTTATTACATTTTATATTCTTAAATTACAAAAATTTTTAATCAAAAAGAACTATTTATAGAATAAATATTGATTTGAAATATTTTACCAATATGATCAAGCATAACTTAATTATTATGGAACCTACTATTATTTGCAATCAGCACAAGAAATAGTTTACTTTTCTACAATTGGTTTCAATATATAAAAATCACTTTTAATTGGATCTTGTTATTATTTATTATTTTATTATTTTTACATTTAAATTTATTTATTAAGGCCTTCAATTATTTCTTAGTTTGTTTTCTTTTTATTACACAATTCTTAATATTATCTTTGTTTTTCTTATTAAATAATCTCTTAGTCTCTTTGATGTTATTTTTATTATTCAATTAATTTAATAGCTTTTTCTTTTGTTTTTTTAAGTTTTACTTAAGCATTTAAATCTAATATGAGTTAATGTTATATTTATTATTTTTAGATTTTCTCTTATTCTAATTAATTATGATAATCTTATAAAGTCTTAATCCTTTCATCAATTTCTTTATGTTTTATAACTCTTTCTTATTATTATTTTCTTAATTATTCTTTCTCATGATTTTACTAATTATTATTATTATGAATCATTTGATAATTTTTTCTTCTTTATATTTCTTACTCTTCTTATGCTTAATATCTCCAATAAGGATCATTAAATTCCATAGATTAAGATAATTAATCTAGTTTTTTTATTCTTTATTATTATTCAAGTTAACTTGCAAGTTCTTAATGTAAACTATTTTATTTCTTTTTTTTTTCAAATTTTTCTTTCTATAAAATTTCCTAATTTTATTTTATAATTAAGTTTTATTGTTATACTTCTTATTCTTTAATTTGTTTTTCCTTTACTTTTTGTTAATCCTATAATTATTTTGATAAAGCTAGATTTTATTGCTCCAATTACTTTCTGTATGATAATTATCCTACTTCAAAATTAATTTTTTATTATTCAAGTAATTAATTTGATTCCAATTATTTCATCAGCAACCTCTATGGTATAATAGTAAATTTACTTTCTCCAATTCAAATTCTTACTTTTTATTCAATTATTTTTTATATAATAATCTTTTATTATAGCAAGGACTACATAATAATGTTTTTCCAATCTATATAATAGGATTCTAAGTTGATTTTTAACTACTTGAAAAAGCAACTTGATATTACTCTTTTGAAGGTGTATGACTATGACAAGATCTTGCACTAACATTTCTATTAGGATTCTGTTATTTGATATTTTCATATTTTTCCCTCATTTATTTCACATTTTACATAATTAAAAAATAAATTTTTAATTTACATCAAAATTCCTAAAAAATTTTCAAATTTTGAAAGTGTTATTCTTGTTGTCAATAATAGAAATTATGAATACTAAAATAATATTGGATGAATTAAATATATGCAAAATAAAGTATCAACATTCCTATTCTAAAATATCGTTTTTCCAAATCCCATTTGTGGTTTTTGAATGTTCATATAAGGTACCAGGACCATTTTTCTACCCGTTTTTGTAATACCCATAGAATTTCTTTTCATTTCCTTCTTCTATTGCTTATCCTTCTAAAGCTCCATTTACAAATTCCCCTTTATATGTATACCCATTCTAAACTAAAATTCCCAGTCCATGATATTTATCATTATTCCATTATCCCAAATATATTAGATTTTTGTTTTTATCATACATAGCACCCATACCATGTCTTCTTGTTATATTTATTTATCCATAATATACTGTATCATCAGCATATTCAATTTGATATATACTATCTTATTATTTAGGTGGAGTTTCTTATCCTATTGTTGTTCTTTAATAGGAAAGATAACTAAATTTTCTCTCTGTTGGAGATGCAGATTTTAAGATTGTTTAAGGCGGGCTTGACCTATACGCATCAACTGATAAATCTAATTGAATTATGTTTATATTTACATCTTTTCATTTAGGATTAGGGACTTGATTAAATGGTAAAGGATTAATAAAGTTTACTATTAGACAAAGTGACTTTAGGGGATTAAGGATACCCCTGAAATTTTTAAATTGTCATAATCGACGCAACTGTCATTCTGGGACAATATTTTAGATACCTAATTACTGGATGTGGACTTCTTTTTCTAACAATATATCTCTAATTCATCATTAAGAAATAAATTTTATTGTTTTTATAGTATTTATACAATAATTTATCAAATAGATTCATAATAATGTAATACTTATCAAAAGCTATCTAAAAAATTGATCATCTTCCATAATAATGCTAATATCCATTTTGGTTTGGGTCTTTGTGTTGGATCTGATTAGAGACAAAGAGCAATTAATTAAAGTAATTTCTTCATTATTTTTTTTGGACCATATTTAATTTGTCTTATCAAATTTCGTTTAATTGTATATGTATTGCTTTTATATCTCTCTGCTAAATTAGATAAATCATTTGGATTATATTCCTATCATAAATATAAAATATTACAAAAGGAAATTATTCAAAAATAAAATTGCACATTAAAATTCCAAAAGAGAATATATCAAAGGCTGGAGAGATTTCTTATTAATTATATAATTCTGGGGCTGCATAAGGTAATGAACGAGAATAGTTACTTTTCTCTTGATTTAAATTATTAAATAGTTTTGCTTCACCAAAATCACATATTTTAGGGATTAACTATTTTTAAATTAAAATATTTCCCATTTTTATATCCAAATGAGCTATTTATTTAAAATGAAGGAAATCAATTCCATTTATGATTCCAGCTAATATAAATAACTTTGTTCTTAAACTTAACACAATTGTTTTAGCATTAACATATTATTCTAAAGATCCATGATTGTAAAACTCCATAAAATAACAATCCCTCAATTTATCATCAAAATAACTTGTAACAATATACGCTTCTCCTAAGCCTTTTTCTTTTGTTTGAGACAAATTCTTTAAAATTTAAAGTTCATGATTTACTTTTTTATTATTATTACCTTATTTATCTGTTTTTATTGCTAAAAATCTAGTAAATTTTTGATTGCTATCAATTATACTATAAGCTAAGATATGATTTTTCATGTATACCTAACTAAACTTTACGTATTTCAGAATAACCTCCAGTAATAATTAGAGCTTACTCTTTCCATTGCTTAATAGGATCATCGGAGGTACTTTAAATATTAATCTTAGTAAGTAAGGGTAAACTCATTGGTTTAGGGCAATCTAAGAAATTTACTTTATCTTCTTCAGTCATCTCTTTATTTAAATCCCTAAATTTAAATTCTAATTTACTTCTAAAATATTTGCTTTATGAAATTAAGATTTTTCTCTTTATTATCAGTTTGCTCTATATTAGCAAATCTTTTATATTCTTTAAATGTTATTTTATTCAATTAATAAAGCACTTAAGGGGCTTAATTTTTCATAATTTCTTAATGTTCTTTTATATTAAGTCTCAAACATTCCAAAAAATTTTCACTTAAGTTTATTTGTTCATATAAAGACATAACCACTAATGTTTTATATTAAAATAATCCTGTTAATGGGTCTATACTTAAAGATCCATTAAGTATTTTGTCATTCTATTTCAAGGCATAGAAACTTAGCAAATTGATTATATTCTATTTCATTTTTATTTTTTTAAAAATACTTTATCTGAAGCATACAAAGGTGATGAATCCGTCTTTGTTAAGTAGCTTTTAAAACATATTTTCGATCCTTTCTAAACAATATCCATAGAAACACCATAAAGGGTTGGATGAAATAAAATTGGTATTGTTACTACATTTTGATCTTGCATATGAAATTGACTATTCAGATTTAATTATTCACTTAAGTTAAAGGTCTTAAAATCTCCTCCTAAAAGTTTAATCAATAGTGTCTCGAAATCTTCTTATTATTAAATCCTATTGATCAACATATATGGTACAAGTTGGGTTTTTCATATTATTATGATAATTCTCCAAAAAAATTGATGAATTGAAGTTTTGGAAACTGGTTTTACTAAAACATTTTCCCTTTTAAATAATTCCAAAAATTAAATTAATAAATATGTTTTACAATATATTTAATTCTTCTTGCTATAAATAGTATATTAAATAAAAAAAATAACTAAAATTTATATATATAATATGGTCATTTTTGGAAAAAGTTATTTCTCGATAAGATGAGATTTAATTACTTAAGAAAAAAGCCAATATTTTAATTTTTATAGGATAAAAAAGGAGATTGCTTATTACTTTACCTGAAACAAATAGAAATCTAATTTGTATAACTTTAATATATCAAGCTATTGATCATAAGTTCTTTATGATATAACTTAAATCCATTAATTAATCTTTATTTTTTTCAATTTTCTCTCATCTGCTTTATTATTATAAGTTTAAGCAAAATCATTTCTATTTTTAAGTTAATTTAAATAAATTTCACTCTCTTGAATAATTGATATCAATATCTCATATTCTCTTACAATATAATTTAATTGTTCTCATAAGAATATTTTTGATATCATTTAAGTTGATCATCATCAAACCCAACCCTAACTTGAATAAGAATGCGAGCACACTCTATTTTATTTTGTTCTTTTTTTAAATAAAGGAGGATTTAGGTGAAAATAATTAGATTTACTTTTGATTCTATTTATGCTATATGTTGTAATGCATCTTATGTACAATAATAATTCATTCTAAAAGAAGAAATTAAATTTTATCAATATTAATTTCTTCCATCTCACTCTTATAGATATTATCGAGAATCTAGATAAAGATCATTATCTAAGAATTAATTCGAAATAAATATGTGTAGAGATATATGTAATAGATGATGATATCATATAAATTAGATACATAAATTAATAATAGGGATGTAAAATAATCATTATGCTGGATTGTTTGCTTTCAAAAATTCTTAAGCCTCAACTATTGCTTATAAAGCTACTGTCTTTTCTTCACTTGCATCAATTAATGGATCATTCATTTTTCCATCCTAATTTTGTTATATAAGAAATATTTACTAGCCAAACTTAGAGTTCGTTCACAGATTCAACAAGTCTTCCAATAATATTTGGATACATCTATACAGTTTCTTATTGAACTTCTTCCTAAATTATATAAATTAAAATTTGAACTTGTTTTTTGATATCTGCCTCATCTACATTTTAGTCTTTAAGCTTTTAAATTCTTTCATTTTATTTCACTTCTTCCTTTTAATAACCAAAAAATTCTTTTTAAATTCTTTTGATAGCAGCTGTTTTAATTTTAAGTTATTTTAAATCCTTATTGTTCTCTGCCATTATATATAAATTTATATATTTTTTTTTAATTTAAATTTCCATTTTAGAACTTATGAATATTACTAATTTTAAAAGGGTGTATATTATAAAATTTGTTATCAATCAAAATCGTATTACTAAGAAATTAAAACAGTTATTAATTTTTAAAATTCCAATTTGAATGGTTGATCTCACATTATTTGATTTAGTAAAAAAACGATAATTATATTATAATGATAATTTTGGTTTTAGGATGTTTATTTGTAGTACAAGGATTACCAGGTGACTCTTGTTAGACTACAGCAAAAGGAATATTTGCAAAAAGATAAACTGAATTTGAAGAATAATTGAATAGATTAAGAAATGAAGTAGCTTAAGGAAGAAGAAAGAATCATATTAATGAATTTGATTATGCAGCTAATATGAATGTTATTGAATGGTAATAAGGGATTGCAAATGCAGCATAAACATGTTCAGAAAGATGTCCAGATTCTCTCGAAACTTGTAGATAAGTAGATTAATATAGTAAACAATAATTAGTTAACAACTCGTTATGGTGCTTTACATAAATTCAGAACTGTTCATTCACTTAGTTAAGAATGGGAACCAAGGGAAGTTTATCAAAAGTGGATGGATGATAACAAGGGTGAATAATTAGTTATTGCAAGAATGAAATATTTTGGGTGTGGACGTTCATTGAAAAAGAATATTGATAAATTTATAGAATATGTTGTTTGTTTCTTTGATGAGGTACTATATCTGAAAGAATAAAAAGGCTCCACGTAAAGGTATTGTTCCTTATGTCTCTGCAACTTAAAAAACAATTGGTTCAGCATGTGATAAAGGAAGATCAAGTACTTATTCAGGATTATGCAAAACAACAATATATTAATAAAAAATATTTGATGGAATAAGGTTTAATAAATATACTCTGGTTGAAAGTAAATGATATATATTAAATAATATTAAATTTAAAGAATGAAAAAATGTAAACTCAAATGTTGTCTCTTCTTAATATGCTGTAAATTAAAGAATAAATTATTGAGATGGTTTGTATTTAAACCAATTAATCCTACCTATCAATTTAAGGAATAAGATCTATAAGATTCAATCTCATAGGAATACTCTATTTAAAGTGAATAATTTTCAATCAATTTTGTTAAAAGACCTAGCATTAATTTGGAAGATAAATTATTAAGTAATAAGCATTCTCTAATATAAACTTATAAAAATAAACTATCATTTTATTCAATTCAATTAATATTGGATTTAAAAAAAGAATGGCCTAATGATTTGGAAATAGAGGGTTTATATTTAGATGGCAAAAATGGAAAATTAGCCATTACTTTAATAAAACCATTAAATTATGAAACTAAAATGGTTTTAATTCATTCACATTCTAACCATCCAGATATTGGATGTTGTATGGAGGAATATATTGATTTTTGTAATAAATTCAAAATAATGGTTATTGGATATGATTATCCTGGATATGGACTTAGTGAAGGTGTTTCTAATTAAGAAAATATTTTCGATGCTATTGAATGTGTTTATCATTTTACATTGAAACTTGGATTTTAGAATTCTTAAATTTTATTATATGGATAATCATTAGGAACAAGTCCTTCATTATATCTAGTATTTTGATAGATAAAATAGGCAAGCTAATTTAAAATCGGTGGAATTATAATCAAGTCTAGTTTTAAATCTATTCTAAACATAATTTCTAATCATGAGCAACTTCATAAGGCTGATATCTTTAGAAATTATGAATTGATTTAAAAGGTTATGTCTCCATTATTGATAATTCATGGAAAATTAGATAATTTGGTTGATATAACATAAATTTTGGAGTTGAGTTAAAAGGCTTAAAACTTAAAAGAGATGTTCATCATTGATGATGGAAATCATAATGACTTTGGATCCAAATCTAAGGAGTTCTATGAGAAAATGTAAAATTTTATTAATATATTACAAACACTTTGATTTAATTCATTTTTTTAGTTTTTCTTTTTTGTTTTTGCTTTGGTCAGGATTCATGTTTTACCATTTATAACCTTCAATTGCATTAATGAAATTAGAAAACATAAGTTTAGGAATATTATCAGTGGTAGCCTATTAAAATTTAAACCTATTAGCTTAATAAATATATAATTACTTTGTTGTTGCTTCTTAATTTTGTTATTTAATTTTCAATTATTATTCAGGTTCATCCAAAATTAGATTTACTGGTTCTAATAGTTTCTCTATATATAATAATTTATTATTTTTTTCTTTTTTTTTATTAGAATTATAAAATTTGTATGAAGGAGAAGGTTATTATGTTTATTGAACTTGAACTATCTATTATGGTTATTCTCTAATAACTTCTGAATATGCTTATTCTTCATCGTCTAATTATTTTAAATTTCTCTCTTCTAATACATGTTTATTAGATGTGTCATTTTTTAATTCTTTTTCACATTTTTCTGCATATAGTCTCAAATCTTCAGTTACAGGGGCGATCAATTTAGTTGTATATTTATTTTCATCATAAGTAGGTTCAATTCCAAATTTTTTAATAGCTTCAAATTGATCAAAGTTTTTGAATGCTTAATCCTCTAAATTTGAAGAATCTACATTCTGCTCCCATCTTACAAAAGTTTTTGTTTTTTTTTCAGATTTAGATTTCTCAACAATCTAAGATTATGGTATTTGATTTTGAACTTTCAAATAAGTTAAATCTTTGAATTGCACTTGTTTATTATCATTAGATTCATTAGTTGCCAAATTACGAGTATAATTGAATACTAATTTTTGTTCATTTGGTTATATGAGTCTTATTTATCCTTCATATTGAGTACCATTAATATCTTAATATTGGACACATTCTTATGATTTAAGAATTAAAAAAAAATGAGCCAAGTTGGCTTACATTTATTCAGAAATAATCATATAATTTATATATAATTATAAATCAATGTCTTAGTTGTGTTTCAGGTTATGCAATATCATTATATTTAACTTTTCTCAAATTTGTATCAAGTGTCTTACTACCCATTTCTAAGTTTTACTCAGGTATCTCTTACAATTTAACCTATTCTTCTTCTAATGGAAATGTATTACATAATTGAATTTCAACTTTATCACTAATTTCTTCCTCATCTACTTCAAGTATCTAACTTATTTTATTAGGATTTTCAAGATGAAACAAAATGAATAATGATACAACCCAAACATTTATTAGTGTAATTTGATAATGATCATAATACAAGTAATTTGGATTGAATATAACTATGTTTTACCAAAGAATTCTTGCAAAAAATGCACTAATAAAGATTAAACTAAATATTTAAAATATGAAAATCCCTTTAAAATATTTATGACATAACTTCATATTGATATCAGTTCTAGCAAATTTATATTGAATTTATTTGTTTCTCCTATTTTTTATGAATAAAACAATCTAAAGCACAATAAAGTATGTATACCAAAATACCATAAATAATCCAATAAAAGTAAAATTTGATTAATTAAGATAAACCGATGATTAAGGTATGTTTTTCATCATATCCAATCCTATCACAATTGTGATAAATGATTTCAAAGCAGAATAAGTAACACAAATTCCTGAATTGATTAGTGAAATAAATTATTAATTGAATCCAAGTAATTTGAAAGTGATAGATATACAATAGAACATAAATCCTGCTTAACCAATTGATTAAAAAATTACATTAAACAATTTCAAGTATAAATTATCATAGAATAATTAAATCAAAAATAAGGGATGATTATTTAGTAAAAATATTAAAAATATTTGATTTCTTACTGTCAATGTTGGTATTAGAACTTTTGCTTATTCTTATTCAAATTCATCTTCCAACATAAACAAAATACAACAAAATACTAATTCTATTCCAATCCAAGCAATCATCATAACTTCATTATATAGATAATAATCTTTGCTTTATTTCATAATGGCAAAGTTCATATATTAATATTGAATTCCTTCTATCATTATAAATCCAAATAATCTAGAAAATGGTCTATTGTCTTTATATATATGTTCTTAAGTGTAACAAGTATATGTTGTAATATTTTTGATACATTCCCAATTTAGAAGTTATGTTTACTATTAGATTTCTATTTATTTATCATATATATTAGACTTAATTTTGGGTAAATAGTTAATATTCTCATTTTAAGATGCATCATACCAACAAGGTCTTTTTGTTGTATCATCAAAATAACCAATTGAATATGTTAACATAGTTTAGGTGACTATGTTTTCTTGATCACGTAAAATGCCTTTGATTCCAAATGGCTAATCTGGAATGTTTTCATGACAAAAGAAACATAACAAATTGTTATTCAAAACTGATTTGAATTCTTCTTAAGTTCCCTAAATCTCTTTTATGATCCAAAGTAGTACATTAAATATTCAATTCATTTTAACATTTGGTATCGTCAACTACATCTGTAAATGTCAGTATTTAAGGAGCAACTTCTGCTATTCCTGTAAACACTGCAACTAGACTAGCACATATAACTAGTAACAATATTAACATCCATTTGCTCATCAGACTACTTTTGTATATATTAGTATTAAAATTCATTATTTTAAATTATATATATTTATATTTAAAGTATTTTAATTTAGATGCATAAAATGGAGAACTTTAAAAATAGTATGCAGTAGAAACTAGAGAATAGATTATAATTCATTATAGGTTTCACATAGTTTTGTCTCATGAAAGAAAATAATTTTCTTTGGATATTAGCCATGATAGTTAGTGTACTTTAAAAAGTTGCCATAATAAAATTAGCTACTTTACTAAATAATTTTGGTGGACAATCTGGTACCTAAGATTTGGAGTTATTATTTAAAATATGTGTACCAACTATGTATTTACCTGAAAATTTGGGACCAGATTATTTGATTGCATGTTAAAGCGTATTCATAGTATTCTTTTCTATTCCAGCCATCTTAGTTGCAGTTAGTATGTCTGATGAGATAACATTTTTTAAATAAACAAAGTTTAAAAATAAAAGATAATTAAATATTAGTTAGAGTGACAATTTAAGTGATTGCATACAAATTATGCATTAGATTTATAACTAAAATTCATATATTGAAGGATTTCAGCATCGTTTGATGTCAGATCAATCTAATACTTCCTTATAAATAATAAGATTAAGATAAATAGCAATATTCTTAAATTATTTTCCTCATGTTTTTTTAATCCCCATACTTTATTTTCTATTATAAATCAACTTAGCTTTAGATAAAGCAGATTAAACACAATAAATAGTAGGGTAAATTCTAAATGTCATTTTGGCTATTGAAACTTTGATGATGTCAGGTTTATCATTGGTATGGTGTTAAGTGTCATTTACTTTACATGAATCCAATTTTCTAAGACTTAGATTTTCATACTTATAATGGTTACATATAGGATTCAGTATAATACCAATATTGATCAGTTACTCTTATGTAAGAGCAGGCAATCTTATATAAGAGGATGATTTTATTCATATAGTCAATTTGGTATTTGTTATATTGTCATTTCTTATTGATGCCTTAGATGCCTATATAACATTACCTTATGTATAGAAATTTAAGTATTCCACTAATTTGTTTATGAGGGCTATTGTAATTTGTTTAACATTATTTTTCATTTGTAGACTAAGTGATTAATAGATAATTTGTTTAACTTTTATTGTTTCACCATGTCTTAGTAGACTTTTTGTTGTTCTTCAGGATAGTAGAATTGAAAATGTGCTCACCTCAACTTTAAAGAAGGAAAAATCTATTCAAGTATCTGTCATTCAATAATAATAATAACCTCAATAAACATTACATACTCATGAATCTGAATAAGGTTTAAGGATTGAAAGTGAAAATATCAAATATAAGGATTTCTAATCAAATATGATTAAATAATATGATATGTCTTATTTTATTCATTTTGTAAGAGCAGTCTAATTGATGAGATTGACAGAAATTGGTGTTTTAACTAGAAATTCTGGAATATAATTACAGAATGAAAGATCTAAGATTCTTATGGTTTGTATTATATTATTGAGAACTCATACTGAAAATTGTAATAATCAATATTGTTTTTGTCGAGGTTTAAAAGGTGAAAAGAGAAAGATTATAGAAAAATATGAAATAGTTAAAGAAATGAGAATGTATGATGATTTTAAAATACTCAATATTCAATTTTATGTTGAATTGATTATGAGATATTTAAGAGATTACTCTAAATTAGTATTCTAAACTGAATTACGTAAGGCACATCCTAATATTATTTATTTGATATAGATATTAGTGTTTTTATGCAATTCTGATGAATGTTATTAAGCTCAATTGTAAATACTTGATTTAAAACATCTATTAGAAAAAGGAAGTTCTTTGCAATAGAGATTAGCTTTCGAATTACTGAAGAGTTATTCAAAATATCAAATTCTACATAGATTCAAAGAGGATATCACTAGACAATCTATTGAATTAACATTGAAATATGAAGATTATAGATATACAGAATTAGAGAGAGATCGTTTATTAAAATTAGTATTTTCAAATTTGTAACATAAAAAACAGTTTCTAATAAAATTAAATGATGAAACTCATAGTTATGAATCTCTTGAAGAATTGTATTTGTAATTAAACATATAAAATTGTAAAATTTAGAAAGAACTAGAATATTTTAATTTATATTCACCAGGTAGGACTTCTTTGTATTGCTATATGCTTTATTGTTTAGAAGTTACAAATAATTATGATCAATTTATTAAACTATGTAATTTAATCAATACAAGAGAAAGTAAATTTTTTGAATACCCAACTTTTTATTATAAAACAGAAGAGTAATCTTACAAGGTTGGGTATATGTTACTTAATTTAACATAATCACATATGAAAAGAGGTGAAATCATAAGTTTCTCTAAGAATTTTCCTTCTTTTGTTGGTTATACTTAAGAAGAATTTCGATAATAAGTTAAATCATTAGATTAACTTTGTTATCCAAGTCTAATTAAAGCACATGATGAGATGGTGGAAATGTTCGTATTAACAAATAGACCTATGATTTTTAGATAACCATTACCATTATTAACATAGTAATCTACTCCTGGAGTTTTATGTTATTTGGAAATATTTATAGATATCTGTTTTAATTTTTCTTCAAATGTTCTTCCATCTTTTTGTTTTATGAAAGAAATCAAATAAGGAATTAGATAAGATGGATTGAGTGGATTTATTCTTTTGGATTCCAAATAAAATATAGAGGGAATCACAAATAATGCTTTAGAATGTTTTGAAATGAGCAATCCTTCCAAATTATTAGGTAAATCTATTAATTAATTTATACCCAATTTTAATTCTTTGGATGCTTAATTACAACATTATTTGGAAGAATATTAAAAGGAAAGTGGTGTAAGTGGAACATTAACAACAGCAAATAAATTAGTTTAACATTTTACTGTTTCTTAAGATTCTGTTGAACTGATATTAGACAAGGAAACTAAATTCTAATTAGATTTAGAAGTTTAAATGTCTTACTCTCTTGTAAATAGGATGGTTTTTAAAGTTTATGTATTAAAAATCAGATCACCTTATAAATTAGGAGCAGTATGTTCTGATGAATCTCCATTATCGAAATCTTTAGATGAATATAGTTCTGAATTTGAAGGTATTAAATTAAAGGATTACGTCATGCCTGGTACAGGAGATAATGAGATTCCTTAATTCACTTCTTAACCAGATCCTATAACTTTACGTAGCTAAATGATACCTGTTGAATAAGAAAACTAACCCTTAAAACAATAGGAATTCTTATGTAGTGATCATCATGATATTGTATCTAAGTAGGATTCTAGTGAAAAAGATTTAGAATCACCAGAATAACCTCATAAATAAATTTATATCAATAGTATTAGCAGTAATTCATCAAAGCAAAGTGAAATATAGAGGATTTTAGTCAAATCTCATTTTTATCGTAAGTTCTCTGAAATGAATACTAAACCTAAATTGATTTATGCATTACTTTTCATAAATATCTTTTCTTTAGCTTCCATTTTAGGATTTACATCTGCTAGTACAATACTTTATGTTAACTGGTAAAGTAATATGAGAAGCAATATATATATTTTATAAGCTTTTACAATGACTGCTTATAGTAGAGCTACAATGTAAGGAACCATGACAATGATATAATACATTCAATAGGGATAAAATTTATCAAAATATGGCATGTATTATGATTATAATGCTACCTTACTTGGATAGTTGTAAACAGTATTGGATAGAAATATTGAAATATTTTCAACAAGAATGGATGAGTATTCAGAAAATTCAATAATTAGAGAAGTTTTTTCAACAATAGAATTAGAATAATTAGATATATTTGAGAATGTGGATAAAACAGTCAAAGGTTGGACTGCTTTATTTTAGTTAATTTATATGATAAGATCATTACATATTACAGATTTTACAGATAGTTTTCAATTTTTGAAATCAATCTTATACTTATTGAGATCGTATAGTAAATACAAGGATGCATATTCCCTTCTGAATACTAGATTTACTGATGAAATTAATTCAATATTGGGGTCTCAGGATAATATTATCGATTATGTTACATTTATTTTCATTGGTGCATATGTAATATATTTCTGTATAGCTTTTCTTTTATAATTTTCATATATCCAATTATGTAAAAAATATATACGATGTTCAGAGTAAATCTCACATTCTGCAATTGCAAGTGAATTAAATCATGTGAACTAG